>OVBE01011713.1:0-13939 GCA_900406425.1 Iberis pinnata
CACTACAACGACATGATAGTGTAATAGGAATTGACCCGGAAAAATCTTACTATCAGCGACTTTATTGTTGACAAGTTTTTATGCAGAATTTTCAGCTATGTCAAAAGATCTTAAATTAAAATCCGTTTGGCCAGTTATGTGAGAGTCATCATTGACGTGGTATATGATTCAACCTTGAGTTTATTCTTTTCTTACCAGGTTGAGCACTTTATAGAAGGTTCTTACATCAAAATGATTGATATGGTCAGCGATAATGGTAGACAAATACAAGTAAGTTTCATATATGTGTAAGATGAAGAAATATGTCATTGATGGTGTTTCATACTAATCTCGATAGGATACTTTGGGTCGATTCTCTATGGTTTTAATATATTTTGTTAATCCATTATGACATTTCTTGTGTTAATGATTGTTCTGTTCTTTCAGAGAAGATTTAAGGAAAACGTTTAAGAAAGAAAATTCAAATGTAGGTTTTCTCTTCTGTTAGGAATTTAGCAGATTCCTTGAGATTTACTATATGTAGTTTTCGAATGAAGTCCTCATAGTCTTACCCTTTCTTTTCTTTTGTAAAGGTTGGAAAAGCTGGAGGACATAAATGGAAGTCAATGCCTCAAGCTGTGAGTATATGTTGAACTTTCCAATATGTTACTGTGATGGATCTGATTTAACTGCTTGTTGAACGCCAAAAAAGAACTCCTTCTTGAACATTTTTCATGGAAAACATAGTCACCCTCTAAGCTATTGTAGAAAGGATGGCTCTGCACAGTCATATGTTGGCTACTAAGAACTTAAATAATAATGCTTTTGTATTATATAAATGATTTAATTTATAATAAATGCACATTGAAGATAACTAATAAAATAGAAACATTACAAACAATAAATATATATATATATATATATATTTATTGTAAATCATTGATAATCAACTTGGATTCAAAATCTTTACTATTATATTTTTTAGTTAAATAATTTTTGAAGTATAACTCGATGATAACTACAAATTCTGAAAACTAACTACTATGGTGGTGATTAATAAGTGTTTTAGAATCTTTGCAGAGCCATATTTATTTCTAAAGCATTAAGTTTTCACCAATCAAGCTCTGTAGAGATTTTTGATTTCTAAAGCAATATATTTCATTTTGTTTATTTTTTGGCTCTGCAGAGCTAAAAAAACCATAGCACTATTTTTGGCTCTGTAGAGTATTTATGCTTTTAATATTTTGTTTCTTTTTTTATTTGCACTTTTGATTTTCATATTTAACAAGTAAAACTATATTATACACATAAA
The DNA here is from genome assembly GCA_900406425.1 of Iberis pinnata. Lineage (NCBI taxonomy): Eukaryota > Viridiplantae > Streptophyta > Magnoliopsida > Brassicales > Brassicaceae > Iberis > Iberis pinnata. The sequence continues at coordinate 1,292 of OVBE01011713.1, forward strand.
ATGTGTAATATTATTTATATAAAATTCTAATTAAAATTGAAACAGTCGATAAATGTCATGTTGTTCATTCTTGTAGATGAGTTATATAAAATAATACACATACCACATCATTATTTGTATGAAAAAGATATATTTTTGTACTAATATATATTATAGCTATATATATGTGTGTGTATATAAGTACGTCGTTTTAATTTTTTGTTTGAATATTTATTTATATTGGTAACAACAAAAAATTTACAATCAAAAAATAAAAAGCAGCCGGATTGATGTAACAATTAATATAAAACTAAAGCCTTTTCCAACACAAAAAATCATTTTAATTTTATGTTTAGACGTTTTAATAATTTATTTGTGTTGGTATATTTATTTATTTTTTGCATTATGTTCACTATAATTTTTAATAGATAGTAAAATAATCATACACACTGATATTGCCAATCATAATTTAATTTTGAAAACCTATAGCCAAAAACTCTACAGCAAAAGAAAAAGAAGCTACAATAATATTTCCTACAACCAACTTTCTACAGCAAAAAATATAAATCCACAACACTTACCAATCACATTTAATATAAGTTACTGCAAATAATAAATAGGATATTTTTAAATATTTAAATAATATAATTAAGATTAATTTACACAAAAACCACAAATAGCGCAGTTCCGGAACCTAGTAACTCTAAATCTAACAGACAAGAACGTGTAACATCGATATTAACAACATTTGAAAGTGTTAATTAGCTAAATTAATATGCATAACTATTTTCTTCTCTTGGTTGATATTAAATTATCGAAATTGCAAAAATGAGTTTTCAAGTGCTAGACAATTATGAAATAACGAGCCACTCGATTATTATCGAACTTGTTGTTATTCATGTGAGTGATGGTATAATTATAATTGTCTCCTTCAAAAATCACATTCTTATATCCTAACTTATAAATATTTTGGATAGTCCATATGACTCTCTCTCTTCAATTGTATGATGACCTCCAGTTTAATTGTATTCACAATATAAAAAACAACTTTATGTATCTCGAAGTATCTACCCAAGCCTAAACTTGTATTACCCATATGATGAGAGACATCAAAATTACACATAACCTAAATAGGAGGGTGAGGCAACCAAGTCCTGAGGTGTATTGTCAACTAACGAGTTCACTAGTGCTTTTAAAGTGGCTTTGACCGATTCTTTAACATCTCTTTGTACTCTAACAATAATATATGGAATACTCATGGTTTAAAAAAAAAAAAAAAAATCAAGGTGTTTGTAGATATCCAAATGTGCCACATAAGCAAAAAATGAAATAGACCATATCTTCAGTATCTATAACATGCTTAAGTGACAATTGGATCAATACTCGTATACTTATAAAGAAAAGAGACTTGGGGATCATATAGTTCCAACATTTTTATACCCACAAAACGCCACACACCATAAGCATTTCGACAGGTGAAAAAGATATGATAAATTGTTTCATCTTGCAAACAACATCGCATATAGAGAGAATAAAATATGAGCCGTCTACTTGCCAAGTTGCAAAAAGTTGAAAGTGTGTTCCAACTGAGCTTCCATAGGAAATGATTTCATTTGGGAACAACGGATAGTTTCCAAATATTTTTTGCTAGCTCCTGGTTGGTAACCGATATGTTGATCTAACCATGAATGATCTATGGTTTGTATAATTCCATAAATAACGATATGATTTAGAAAAGTGAGGTATATAAATCTTTTGAATCAGTGCATGATCCCCCATGTATATGTGTCCCTAGTGCATTTTCATTTCATGTCTTTAGAACTGGACCATATAAAGTTGTCACCAGAAGTGCACATGTCGTTGAGAGTTTAGTAATTGCAGGTCTCGACGGAGTGATAGGTACCCAAAGTTCACAAACTATTTGAATAGATTCACCACTCTTAGTCCCTTATTGAAGAGTTCCTTACCATAACAAAGTGATTGTCATCCATAAGATGAACGTATGTCTCGTCCTCCGTTAAGTAAACTATCATCTTTATAGTAGCGAGCTCCTAAAAGTTGTGCAACTAAAGATTTACGTCAATTGAGTATCTTCCAAACTTGACTTGCAAGTAATGATTGATTCAAGAAACACACATTATGAAAAAATTTCCCTTAAATGTTTCGGTTGTTGTAACTTTTTCCATGACACCCACGCTATTTTGTGATTATTTGATAAGCCACTCGACCAAAACTTAGACACCAACCCATCTAATTCCTTGCATAATATAGTTGGTAAACGAAAACGGTTCATAGAATGTAAAATCATTGCCAAAGCAACACTCTTCAAAAGAATTTCTCGACTTGTTGGAGAAAGGTAATGACACTGCCTACCCGAAAAACGTTTTTGGCACCTTTCTTTGATATATGAAAATAATTCGTTACTTTTGTGGTGAAATTGTTCTGGTAATCCTAGATATTTATCTCCACCATCTAGTCTATTTATACCTAGAATACTTTGTATCCTTGTTCGGGTATGTTTGTGTATCTTTGTTCCAAAAGTAATAGTCTATTTATCAAAATTTATTACATAGCCTGGCGCACAAACATATTGTTGAATATGTCTCTCAACTTAGATCTTTTTGCATAGTCTGCTTTGACGAAAATGTGAACCAACGGCAAATAACAAGTGATTAATTGATGGATCTTGAGGACATACTTTAATTACATGTAATTCACCCTTTAAAGTTGCATTTATGAGAAGAGAGCTCAAGACATCAGCACAAAGAATAAAAATGTACGATGATTGTGGATCACCTTGTCGTAAACCCCAATGAGGACATAAACGACCAAAAAGATTTCAATTAATCATGACCAAAAATGAACTGTAGTAACACATTCAAGTATCCATCTTATCCATTTATTGGAGAAACCTTTCTTCTTTAAAACCTCTTTTATAAAATGTCATTTAAGTCGATCCTGAGCTTTACTAATGTCAGTTTTGACAACCATATAGTTGGTAGATATTGTCTTTTTCGTCCAAAAAGAATGAAATAATTGGTGGGCGATAAAGACATTGGATGTGATCGATCTTCTCAGGATAGAAGCCACTTGGTATTGAGAAACAAGCTCTCGTAAGAACTTCTTCCAGCAAATAACCAATATCTTTGAAATAATATTGTAAAGCACAACGTAGAGGCTTATAAGTCGGAAGTATTTCATGGTTTTAGGAATATCAGTTTTTTTTTATTAAACAAATGTTGGTATGTTCTCCGTCATGATGGATGGACAGACATGGACAGACACAGTCTGTATCCTAAAACCTATGACATAACCGAGCAGTGAATCCATCTGGTCTCGACGTCTTCGTAGAACCATTAGCGAACAACGCTTCTTTTATTTCATCAGCTTGAATTAGCCCTGTGAGCTCTTGAATTATATATGGACTTACAACATGTTCATGTGTTTTAATTACATGATCTGCAGTAATTTCACCTTTGCCGGCAAATAACTTCGTAAAATAACTCTGAGCTTAATTAGGTAATAAATTATTGTTAATTAACTCCCCAATATCCATTTGCAGAGAAAGTAGACAGTTCCGAGCACATCTATTTATAGTAACTGCATGAAAGAACTTTGTGTTGAGATTTGATTGCAAGACTTTAAGTGCCAATATTCCTCTTCATGTTGGTAGGCAACAACAAGGTCTTTATGAAGTTCATGAATATATGTTGTTGAAGTATTTGGGTTACTAATAGCATTGTCTATAGATAATTGTAGTGACTCAATTTTGTGTTGGGAGTTGTGATTATTTCACGGTCTCTAATTAGCAATCTCTTTGCAATAACTGGCGATGCATCCTATAACTGACGTGTCTTGATCTTGTGAGTTAAAGATCCAACCTCGAGTGATGACCTCTAGAAAACCATCTTCATGTTCAAACCAAAAATGATACAAAATTTTTTTAGTTCCCATTTTAACCATTGTTCAAATCCAGGCTACGTTGGCTGATGGTAAAATTTTACCATATCGAGGTATGTTGTGGTAGAAGCAATGAACATCGCATAGTATTCTTTGTTTCATATCGCTCAATCTAACCAACTTTCTATAGTATACGACCGTCGTTTATCCGCCTAAGTCATGTTATTACCATAATGGGATAAATATCTTATATCACATACTTGGACCATGTTATGAAAATCCATCAAACTCCATGGTTGTCTTGGCCGACCCTCACGAGTTTCATGTGGAAATAAAATTTCAATGAAATCACCATTACACAACCAAAGACCTTGTCAAGTTAGAGAAATTTCAAACCCGGTTACCATAGACACAAGAATAATAGAAATAACCTTCTTCATAGAAACTTCAATAGAGATTCCATATCACAAACTACAACATCAGAATTCTTCGTTTTGATAAGAAAAAGTATGTCCAGAGAATAATGTCGATTTAATTCTTATAAGCATCAAAATACCATAGACTCTTTCAATCCACGGTAATTCCAAAAAGACGTATTCATGGCACCTCTGATGGGTTTGGGCCCAATGTACCCATGGTTGAACAACATGAAAGTCAACCACCATCTGCTTCCTCATGTGTATCACCTCTTGACTTTCTTCAACATCATAGAAATGCTTTTTTTTTTTAGTGTCGCTGAAACCTGCAAAATTAAACATCATATTATCAAGAGTTGGAGTACCATCCATACCGCGCTTCTTAAACTAAACCAAACTCGATGGTGATGAAGCTGGAGTTGGTGAAGGCGGTGATGGGGGGGGGTCAACATCCAAAGTGAGTGTGGGGACCTCTTTGGGATTTGCATCAGAAATTGTTCCACCGACACCGCCATCATAAGGTGGAGATTTTGGTAGACAATCATCATGATCGTGCACTCAACTTGGTTATAAGTCATCACACCGCAATGGAAGCATAAATTCCTCAGTTACAGGATTGGATCCAAAGTAAAAGACACGTTGAAATTGAAACGGAGTGTCAATGTGGCAGAGGAGTTTGACGAGGAAAAAGCTTGTCGCGTCACCAACACCATCATCGGTGGAGCCTGTCGACAAGTATTGTCCAAAATTGTGTCAGATTTGAGTTCACCTTAGTCAAGGATAAGAATTGCATCTGGATTCCTTAAATTTGGACCTAGAATGGGATTGTCTTTGGGATCATCATCAACTTGATGCAGAGTCCATTTGTGAGTGGTTATCATATTCACTCATTGAAGGATGAAGGTCCTCGCCAGATCACGTTGTTCACGGACTACACAGATGGAAACAAAAAATGACGGCGTGAGATATCAATTATCTGACTAGAGAAAAATTTGTTCACACCCCCACATACGTGATAGTGCCACCAACATCACTCCAATATTTTTCTTCCTTGGATTCGTCGATAACAACACCAAATTGTTTTGGGTCACCGCCAGGATCCTGTTGCACACATCATATCGAATATGAATTGCATCATCCTCCAAGCCAATAGAAATATTCTTCATCTTAGATCTGATTTGCTCTTATATAGAATGAAGATGTAGAGGACCTGATTTGAGAAAAAAATGAATCACTAAAAAATTGAAGAAGTTAAATAGAACTCGTGAATAGATGAAAGAGAAGGTGACAGCGATTCCATGAAACTCGCATGAAAAAACCCGCCAGTAACCGCTGGTAGTTGAGACTTCATGATCGGAGAGAGAAGTGAAGTAACCACCCAATCAATTGTCGACGATTCACAAAGATAGAGATAGAATCGTCATTAAAGTTCAAATAACTTTTTCGATTCACATAGTGAGATAGAATCTATCAGTTTTTTTTAATGACAAATCTTTATTCTTATAAGATCAGAGTTTACAAAGGTTTGTAAAAATAACGGACAACTATGATAAACAATAATGTTATGTGTATGAGAAATTGCTAGCTTAGCTAAATAATCAGCACAAGTATTAGCTTCTTTGGACTGATATTGATAAGAAATACTCTGAAAATGTTGTTCTCATGAATATATTGTACATAGATAATGAGCCAACCGATGTTGCATCAAACGATCTTAAAGTAATTTCATCACTGTATGATTGTCACCTTCAAATAATACGCACTTGTAGCCCAATTGCCTAATACATTTTATAGCCCATATTAAAGTTGTTAATTTCGCTTCCACTGTTGTAAGCCGACATAAAAACGCTGATGTCCACAATATATAAATCTCCCACGATCATCCCGGAGAATCCAACCTAGACCAGAATGAGTATTTCCTTGATGATGTGACACATCAAAATTACATTTAAACCATTTCTCCGGTGGTGGTGACCAATTATGCGCCCGTGCTGGTACAACGCTTTGATGAGGAGAAAGATCGTTAGATGTAGTAGCGTGTGTCCAAGAATGTATATCATGCACAAGTCTACCTCCTAAAGTTTGGATATCTATAACATGGTTGTTGAATCCAAATTATTTTGTGCCTGTGAAATGTGCCATAAAGTCCAAAAAGGTAACAAACGCGACTTCCGTGGAATCGATGATGAATGAATGAGAGTCACCAAAAAGTATATCTTTTCCAAGAAAGAAGTGACGGGATAAAAAATCAAAGGCGATTGTATCCCAATGTATCGTCACACCCCCAAAACAAAAGGACAATGAAAAAATAAATGGTTGGATATTTCATCATGACTACAGCAATGCAGACTTAGCAATTGAGTAGTGATGTGTCTGTAAGCAAGTGTAGCAAAATTTGGTAATGCATTTGAACACAAACGCCAAAAATGTCTCAATTTTGGAGCTATAGGTAAACGCCAAATTTGAGCCGCCATAGCATCATCAGAAAATAAAGGTGGTGTTGAATTAGTATCAATAACCAAATTTGCAATAGTAAGACGGTATCCCGAACGAACAGTATATGAGCCATGACTAGTATAATGCCAAATATAGCGATCCGGCATGGGAACATGTGGAATATAGATTTTTCGAATGAGCTCCTGATCTAGTGGGATAATGTATCGACTTAAAGTGGCATCGTCCCAAGTCTTTCTTTGTGTATTAATTAACTTTGAAACTGGAAAATCCCATGACTTAGACGATGTCATTCGAGACAACCGAGGAGGGTTAGTGGGTAACCAAGGTTCATGACCTATTTGAATTGAAGTTCCATCACCCAAATTTGTACCTAAACCTTTTTTCAAGAGCTCTTTACCATAGCAAAAAGAACTCCATCCAAATGACGAACGAGTTATAGGTCGTCCGTTTAAAAACTGCCATCTTTATAATAACGAGCTCGGAGAAGCCGAGCTAGTAAGATTGAGCACAATTCAAAATCTTCTAAGCTTGACTCGCAAGACGAGCTTGGTTAAAACTACTTAGATCCTGAAAATTCAACACTCCCAAAGTTTTGGGGAATTGTAGTTTTTGCCATGACATCCAAGACATCTTACATTGGGTTAATGTTCTTCCCACCAAAAATTTGGACATTACACTATTCATTTCTTTTGTAATAGTTGATGGTAAACGAAAGCACTTCATTGAGTATATTGGCATTGCCATGACTATACTCTTTAAAAGTATTTCCTTTCATGCCAGTGATAAATATCGACATTGCCAACCTGAAATGCGCTTCTAAACTTTTTCTATAATGTACGAGAATAACTCTGTTTTTTCCTACCAAATTGCTCTGGTAAGCCCAAATACTTCCCACCTCCCCCAATCTTGTTAATACCCGAAGTAGATTTTATCCTTCCTCGAGTGTGCTCAAAAACTTTATTCTCAAAAGTGATAGTTGATTTATCAAAGTTAATTAATTGACCTGAAGCAGCCGCATATTGAGCAAATATGTCTCGTAATTTGAGGTTGTTTGCGTGATAGGCTTTGAGGAAAAATAAGGAATCATCAGCGAATAAAAGATGACTAATCGTTGGGGCTTGGTGACTAACTTTGATCCCTTGTATCGCACCATTTCTTGTGGCCTCAGTAATCATAAAGCTTAGTGCATCAGCACAGATAATGAATGGATATGGTGACAAAGGATCTCCCTGACGGAGCCCCTGTTTAGGTTGGAAAAAAAACCATAAGGACTCCCGTTTATAAGAACAGAGAAGGATACTGTACTAGCACACTCAAGTATCCAGTTGATCCATGTCAGCGAGAAACCCTTCTTAATAAACACAGCTCGTAGAAAATTTCATTCTAGCGGTCATAAGCTTTATTGATATATATCTTAACTGCCATATAATTTGGAGTGATATGTGATGTAGATCGCAAAGCATGGAACATTTCGTGGGCAATTAAAACAATGTCCGAAATAGAGCGCCTAGTATGAATGTCGCTTGCGATCCGGAAATCAGTCCCGGTAAGTGCTTTTTTAGACGATTAACCAAAATATTAGAAATGATCTTATACAAAACATTATATAGACTTATAGGGCGAAAATCATTCATATGACAAGGGCCCTCAATTTTCAGAATGAGACATAGGTTTGTATGATTTCATCCGTCCGATAAACAACCAGTAGTAAAGAAAGATTGTATTTCCTTTCTAATATCATTGCCGACAATATCCCAATACGTTTAATAGAATTGAGGGAAAAATAACATTTTATATTTTAAAACGGGGAAAATTACCGAAAAAATCCCCAACTTTTCAATCTAGCCAAAAAAAATTCCCAACTTTCAAATGAGCCAAATAAATCACATATTTTACAAACAAAAGTCAAATAAATCACAAATTTTGGTTGACCAAACCATTTTAGGCTCATAAAAAATCAATGTTATAACTTCGGTTAACGTTGACTTTTTTGAGCCTAAAATGGCTTGGTCGATGAAAATTTTGGCCTAAAATAAGGAAGATTCGATCTTTCTAGAAATGAAATCGACTCTTAATGCTTTTGGTTAGAAATAATAATTAAAAAAATGTTTAAGATATCTAAATAAATTTCCTCCGATTAAACATGCTCTAAGAGATAAATTGGAAGCCAATGCCTTGCCAAAATAAACATACTAAATTGGGATTTAATTAACACAAATTCTCGAATCCAAAACTCTGACTTCCAAAAGCGGTGAGCAAAGCAACGAAGAAGACTTGTCAAAAGAATAACAAAAAGTTGAAATTGAAACTGCTAAAAATCTTAGCTCGATATAAGATGACTTAAATAAAAAAATCTTGCGCTTCTAGAGGTTGGCAGAATGGAGTCTCAAACAAGACTTAGAACCTGCTAAACTGTTGATTTAAATACAGCATAATGAAATGAGAAGGCAAGAATCTAGACATAACGTGACACGAATATGTCGAAAAGTGGAATAAGCGAAAGTGTCGCCTAAACGTTTCATAAGAGGATGAAGGATCATTCAAAGTAAGCCAAGAAAACCAAAAATAAGAAAGAAGATCAAAAGGAAAACCAAATCTCATAGTTAAAACGAACAAACAAAAAAAGAGAGGCCAAAGTCATAGATCAAAAGCCAGAGACACCGATGAATTTATCAAGCTACCCTTGAGAACAAACTCAAGCCACACAACTCAAAGGCGATAAACAAACAACCATAACCACCACAACCTCACCACCTACTGGAGACTAAGACCAAACGCCGCCGGAGCACATAACCAAGCCAAAATTAAGAAACTACATGGATGGGGCTTGTTGCACATCCGAAAAAAGGCAGATGGCAGAGAAAGCTTGGCATATGCAAACCTCGAGACCGAAAAAGGAGATGGCTATGGATTGCGACCAAAACCAGTGGAAGACAGAGGTCAAAGCGAAGGATTATCCACAATAATCGTTGGCTAAAGAGCTTGGAACCTCCCCTTCATCTGCTCCAAAAACAGACGATGAAGCAACCAAACGAGACAATCTCACAAGAAGCAAGATTTGAAAACCATGCCGAAAACAAAAAAAAATCAAAGAACCGGAAGGAAAGGAGCGACGGTGGTGTGGAGGAGCCGTCAATTGTCGGTCACAAAAACATTAAAATCGACGTCAACACTCTTTTAGGAGAAAATACTAGGGTTTATTTAAGGGAAAATTCCATATTAATACACGAAATGTGTTTCAATTTCCCATTTAATACACCAGTTATTCGAATGACCGGAATAATACACCAACTTTTTTGTTTGCCCAGTTTAATACACAAACTATCAATCATCTAACCATTTTACACGGGTTCGGTTACTTGCAGTTTAAGGCACCGTTAATTTCATTTTTTTAATCAAAAAAATAATTTAAAATGATTAAAAAATACATTAAAAATCCAAAAAACATTAAAAAAAATTACAGAAAAATCTAAAAATTTTCAAAAAATTCCAAAATAAATCTAGAAACATACAGAAAGTAAAAAATAATTTTTCTAAAATTTTTGAAAAAATTTGAAATTGAACAAAACATAAAAACTCCAATTCGTTGAAAAAAATCATAAACTTCTTTAAAGATTTAAAAATTGTAAACAAAATCTTCAAAATTTGTAATAAGTCCGAAAAATCAAAAATATTATCCTTCATAAGAATAAAAAATATTATCAAAATATATATCATAAAAATCAAAAATATTATCCTTCACAACAATATAAAATATTATCAAAATATATATCATAGAAATTAAATTTTAAAAATTCTTCAACTATTTTGTTTTCCCGTTGTATATACCAGATGAAGAATTTGATAATATTTTTGATAATATTTTATTTTTATGAAATAATTTTTGATTTTTTGGACTTATTTACAATTTTTGAAGATTTTTTTTTACAATTTTTAATTCTTTAAAGAATTTTATGATTTTTTCAACGAATTGGAGTTTTTATGTTTTGTTCAATTTCAAATTTTTTCAAAAATTTTAGAAAAATTATTTTTTATTTTCTGTATGTTTCTTGATTTATTTTGGAATTTTTTGAAATTTTTTTAGATTTTTCTGTAATTTTTCAATGTTTTTTGGATTTTTAATGTCTTTTTTAATCATTTTAAATTATTTTTTTGATTAAAAAAATGAAACTAATGGTGCCTTAAACTGCAAGTAACCGAACCCGTGTAAAATGGTTAGATGATTGATAGTTTGTGTATTAAACTGGGCAAACAAAAAAGTTGGTGTATTATTCCGGTCATTCGAATAACTGGTGTATTAAATGAGAAATTGAAACAAATTTCGTGTATTAATATGGAATTTTCCCTTTATTTAAAGGAATCAACTTATTTATAAAGAATTTCGAGTCAACTCCTCTCTTTTTTTTTTTTAACGGCTTCGAGTCAAGTCCTCTCTTACATTCAATTCTCATAACTCAGGACATGATTATTTACTTATTTATTTTTAATTCCGAAAATTAGAAAAAGACTAAAATTTTTATAGAAAATAGAGTATTTACAAATTGAATATGGCTAAAACCCATTTGTAGAAATCTGATCCGGAATTTGTCCCAATCCAATTAAATTAAAAATGGTTAGCTCTTTGACCATTTTAAACCGAAATCAGTCGGTTTTTTTAATTTAAAATTTTTTAATTGAAATTCAAAATTCGAAATTGACAAGTAGTTTACTCAGTTTTGTCGAAGGAAAATTAGAAACCCTAACTTCTAGTTCTCCTCAAAATCGAAAGAGAATCCACTCGAGAATCCTCAATCAATCTCGAATCTCTGAAAATCGAAAGAAAAAGCATTGAAGAATGGTAGAAACTAGGCAAGGTGGTAAGAGAAAAGAGAACCCATCGGATGAATCGAAAAATAAGGGAAAGAAATTGAAGAAACCGGTTGTGAAAGTAAAGTTCATGATGACGGCGACCGTAGCCTCAACGACGGAGACCGCATCGGCGAGAGCCGAAGATACGACAACTCAACACTCAACAGAGGGGATAAATATTCTTGCTGACGCCGCGGTGTTGAGTCAAGGTGGTGAACCAACTAGAGTAGCCGAGAACTCGTCTGAGGCAAACAATATATGAGAAAGAGGTGGAAGAAGGCGAAAAGGGAGAAGAAGAAGAAGAAACAGAAGGCGAAAAGGGAGTAGAAGAAGAGGCGGAGGAAGAAGTGGGAGATAGAGATGTTAATTCTAGGACAAACCAGGAGGTCCGATATTCAACACTCGATGACTCATCCTCCAGTGAAGAGGTAAGAAATTATGTAACTCTGTTTTTTTGGTAGAAGTACTCTAGGAGTACTGAGTAACACTAGCTATAAAAGTAGGATAACCGAGAATTATTGGATAATACTGAAAAATTGGGAAAATTTTTGTTGAGGAATATTAAGTAATACTAGGTATAATAGTAGGGTAACTATGGATTACTGGATAATACTGAAAAGTTTTTTTCTTTGGTTTCAAAGAATATTGAGTAATACTAGGTATATCAGTAGGAATACTTTGGATTATTGGATAACATCTTGTAAATTTTATTGACTTGCAGGTAGTTGAGGCAATCAAATCTTTGAGAATGTTCTTTCCTCCATCGGAGTATAAGAAACAAATGAAGGTAGGGACGAGGTGCATGATATATGATGCAATTTCAACCCTTGAAAAGCTTTAACCAAAGCTGTCCAACATCGAGAGGAAGTGGTTTTGGGAGCATCCTCAATTCGAATACATATTCCACATGAACAGAGAAAACAACCACAAGGTTCAAGCCATGTAGATGTTATTGGTGAGGACAGTTGAAACCAATAAGAAGAGAGAAGTATGGTTCGTTGTCAATGGTGTTCCCATCCGTTATGGGTTAAGGGAACACGCTTTGTTA
>OVBE01011714.1:0-13938 GCA_900406425.1 Iberis pinnata
AATATCATAACAATAATAAATTTTAATATATGCATTTTCATAAATATCATATTCATTGTATTATTTATATAAAAATAATAAGTTATATTCAAAAAATATGTTACGATAAATTACAACATAAATTGTATTTTTTGAACCTAATATTTTATAAAAATAAATTAGAAAACTTCTTAAATATAAAATCGTAAAAATGGGAATATTTTTAAAAATAAGATATACAATAATATATGAATTTGTTACACCAAATAAAAATGGAAGTATTGTTATGATAATAATCATATTTATATTATTGTTAATATTTTGGGATGGATTTTGGTTATATTTTAAATTTTTTTTACAGACAAATTAGCAATCAAAATTATATATATTGAATGTATGAATATATTAGTCAGGTATTTAGGTAACTAGTCTTAGGTTTTCATATTACGGAAATCACCAACTGATCACGTAGCCAAGACTTATCAACTGTTGTGAAATGCTCATATGATTCAAAATAAGAAACCTCTTTTTTTCTATTTTCGTATTTTATATTTTGTACTTTTATTATTATTCATCGATATCTGATATTAAAATCGTTTGACTCGCAGAAATTCAAGTTCTTCAGAAAATTTGGGTTTTATCCGATTTTTCTTAACTAACGGAAATTAACATTGTAAAATGGCCTAAAGACTTTTTCATTAACGGAGGAGCTAACTCCGTTTAATTTTGTTAAGCTAGATTAATGCAACTAATTTCGTATTAATTGCCTTACAGCCCACGTGGGATGTAAATAACGAAATAGATAAATTAAAAATTAAGAAACAAAGCTCGTAAACAGAATTTGAAAAGACATAAAAAAAAATTTTCAAAAATAATTTCTGATAACGATTTGCAAACCTAGGGTTCATTAGTGAAGAAACGAGAAATTGGTTCAAAGCAGAGGGTAATCAGCTTGGGGTTATGTTCAAAATGAGGTAAGCAACTTCACCTTTCCATCTGTGTTTTGATTTCGTATTCTGGAAACCCAAATTTTTGGGTTTTTGATTTTGGGTTCAAATTAGAGTTTGTAAACTCTTCTAAAAGGTTGAAAATTGTATTCGATTCTGGGTTTAGTTTTGATTTGGGTGTGTTTCTGGTTGAATTTCATTATTGGTGTCCAAAATTAGGATTTCCATATATGGGGACTTTTTTCATTTGTATCGTAATTGGTATTTTGGATTTAGGTTTTTGTTTTGTTTTAAAATTTAGACATTTCAAGTTTAGTTTAATCATTATATGAGTATTGTTCATTGTTAGGGATTTTGGGACAATATGATAATTTGTGGTGGGACGTAATTTTGGGATTTGATTATACTGATAATTTGTCTTTTTTACAGGAATGATGATAAAGAAATTTTGAAACTAAACATCTATTATGGTGGAAGTATATTGAAGGGGGGAGGGGGGGGGGGGGACNGTATCCAAAAGAAATGGGTTGTAAGACTGTGGTTTGGAAAGCGAATGAGATTGTATGGAGTATGTTTGAAGAAATTTTCAAGGCTGAATCAATTGGTGCACCAATTGCATTGATTTGGTACAAACTATCAACTGAGGAGATGAAAGATCTAAAATACGTGTTTGACAGTTTAGGTGAGGGTATAAGTGAGCTAGTTAAGACAAGGAAGACAACATGAGAGTTTGATGTCTTCATTGAGCATGACTGCTCATAGTTCGGTCCTGTTAAATATTTAAAAGGAAGTAATAGTGAAGACTTATATGTAGATGATTATATGGACGTGAAGCAGAAGATGGAGAAAATGTAGAAGATGAAGAAAATGCAGATGCACTACAGAAGCAGACATGCCAAAAGAAGATGATTAAGCTGTAGACTCTGATGAAGAGATAGGAGAAGCTGAGTTTACTGGATTTGATCTCGAAGAAGGGGATATTGGAGGAGGAGATGATCCGGTTGGAGGGGATGATGTTGTGGAAGATGTAGGAGATGGTGGACATGATGAGAAGTTTAAGTATGTTTTTGAAGAGGGTATGAAGACTGTTGTGGATTATGGGAAGGCGTGTGGTGAAGAAAATGAAGATTGTAGAGATGAGTATGAGTTAGGGGATGAAGACATTCCAAACACTATATTACAATTAGATGAAGAGTGGGAACAATGGACCAATAAGGAAGTGCCAAAAAGAAAGGCTAAGTTTCACGGATGTACCCGATTGCATGGGTTGTTGTCAAAGGAGAAAATAAAAATACATGAGATTGGTTCATAAAGAAGTTGAAGATAGATCTTAAGTTGGGAAATGGAGAGGGGTTGACCATAATTTCTGATAAACAAAAGGTCAAGTGTTACATTTTTAAGAAATTACTTAGTCTTAGGTTACTAATCTCTATTTTTATTTTCAGGGACTTGTCTTATCAATTCATGATGAACTTTCAGTAGCAGAACATCACATGTGTGCGAGACACATATATGTGAATTGGAAAAGCAAGGATTCTCCACATCTGAATACTAGAATCTGTTCTGGGCAGTGGCTTATAGTTATACAGAAGGTGACTATGAATAGAAGATGGCTGTTGTTCAAGCATATGACCCAACTGCCTATCAAGCATTGTTGCTGACAGCTAGATGGTGCCAAGCATTTTTCTCTCTTGATTCACATTGTGCAGATGTTCATAACAATCTCCCTTACGCATTCAATGGAACCATCAAGATGGCAAGAACCAAGCCTGTGATAAACCTGTTAGAAGACATAAGACGAGAAGTATTAAAGAGGATATCAAGGAGTTACTTACTAGCTCAGAAGATCCAGTCAGTGGTCACACCAATAACCATGGCTATGTTGGAGAAAGCAAGGACATCGAAGAATCACTACAACACAATACGTAGCAGCCACAACTTGTATGAAGTTACATAATTTGACATGGGTTACACTGTCGATTTGGCAACACATCAATGTGCATATAGACGTTGGGATCTCACAAATAGTATCTTATTTTATTTAGTAGTAACATTGGCCATATAGATTATACTAATATAATAATTTTTTTGTTAGGTATCCCTTGCAAACACGATATATGTGTCCTTGATGACAACGAAGATGATCCAGTAAGATACGTTGCTGATTATTACTACTCAGACGTGATGAAGAAGACATATGAAAGTAACATCAAACTTGTAAATGGTAAGAAGCTTTGGAAGAAAGTTGACAAAATCCCAATAGGGGTACCTGAGGTGAGGAAGCCAAATGGTAGGCCAAAAACCAGGGAGAGAGTTAAAGAACTATTTGAGTCCCTGAAATATGAAGGAAAAGCAACAAGGTGCATGGTTAAATCCCCCATTGCAACCAATGCGGTGAAACTGGCCATATGAAGAATAGCTGCACAAATGAGTCTATGGTGTTTCAAGGTCCTAAGAACAGACGTGCAAGGCCACACAAATTTCCCTCAGAGCTAACATCTACATTCTATGATTTAACATTATATTACTAATCCAATAACACTAACACAACCAAACTTTCTTTCTAGGAAAATCCGAGAACTCAATCCAACCAAAGGAAAAGAAGGAACACTAATACTCCTTCTGAAACTATTTCACAGCCACTGCAACCTGCTCCTCAACCATCTTCAAGATTTCATATCAGTTCTACTGCCCCTCAGCCATCT
Source organism: Iberis pinnata (assembly GCA_900406425.1). NCBI lineage: Eukaryota > Viridiplantae > Streptophyta > Magnoliopsida > Brassicales > Brassicaceae > Iberis > Iberis pinnata. Next base: position 3,632 of record OVBE01011714.1, read on the forward strand.
ACCTCAGGTAGACAGAAGCCACATGCAAAAAAGCTCCAAGAGGACCACCATTGAAGATAAATAAAAAGCCATTTGCAATTCCAGCTAGAGTTAGTAAACATTAGAGTCCATTTGGGGATAGACCATTTAAAGTCTTCAGCAATCATGTATATGATAGGTTGAACCAAGCACAACAAGGACCATTTGCACGATTGTCGCCACCACAAGGACCATTACCACAACTGCAGCGGAGGCATACACCACAAGAAGGGTAGTCATCGTATGCTCCACATGAATGAGTATTAGTGAGTTTGTAGGTTTTTGGATGTTGAGTTTGTAGGTTTTAGGACAAAGATTTCTATGTTGTTGGTGTCTTTATGACACTTGTTCTGTCTATTTTTAAGGTTTTTAGACAATAACCTTAGACTGTATTATGTGATGGTGGCTCATTTATTAACAACTTTTAAGGTTTTTATGGTTTTTGGATTATGCTCATTCTCTTGTTTTGCTTGATTAAGTCACTCGATATTCCTTTTCTTCTTTTTTAACATAATACACACAAGACAAATACAATGAAGTAGTAGTTCTAAAATACTTAAAACACAATCATAAACTCCCTTTACATAAAAACTGTTACTAACATCATCATAAAAACCAAAAAATAATAATAGTTCAGAATCACAAACATTTGACTACTTCCAAGCTGCAAACAACGCTCCGATAATCAATGAAAAAAACCAACCAAAGAAGTTATCAGAACATTCTGATATACCATACTTCTTTCATTTAATATCATTACCTCACGTTTAAGTGTTTCACAGTCTTCATGAGCCTTCTTTAACTCTTCCTCTAACCCTCTTGGGTTATAGACAATGTTATTCGAGCTACTCCTTAATGTCCTCACCACTTGCTTCAATTGTATAATCTCTTCTTTTTGGCATCAATTGACATTCCTGGCTCCCAACAATGCAAGATGTTGCCAACCATATGGTTTCTCCACATTAAACCACCGAAAAAATTACAAGAATCATTACTTTTCTTGCTTCCTTGACAATTATAGAACTTTTTTCCATGATTCTCGTTTGTAAGCTTGGACAATCTTAGCTGGTCTTTGAAAATGAAAAAGACATTGCTTTCGTTTCTGAACTCAATCTATGATGAACTTGAGCTATTGGCCATCTGAAAAAACCCAATTATATACAATATTAGATCCACATAACATAACAGAAGCTATTTTCGAAATACTTACAGATTTTTGTTTTATATTTCACTCCTCAAAGAAGTTATTTCACTTTCTTCTTCTTCCTTCGCGCAGCAACTCTGCGCGAAACTCTGAAGAACCCTCATCCCCTTTTGGTTCTTTAACTTTTTGTTTTTGTTTTTTTATTTTTACTTTTATTTTTTATTTACTTAATGAAACCCACGTGGCTTTAACGCATTTAATGCGAAGTTAGTTGCATTAATCGAGCTTAACTAACTTAAACAGAGTTAGCTCCTCCGTTAATGAAAAATTCGGTGTGTGAGTTAAAAGGCCATTTAAGGGTTATCGATGATAGTTTCAAGACTATGAAAGTTTGAAGTGCTAGTAGTTTCATGTCGAAGTTAAAACTGCTAAAAACATGTATTGTGGAAGTTTTTAGTGCAATTTTCCCAAAAGCATGACATTAACACTAACACTAGTATTATCATCAAACAAACAGTCCAATCCAAATCATAAAAAGTAGAGAATGAAAATGGAGCAAGACTAGAAAGAAAGAAAAACTTTGAGCATAATACTTAAGAAAACCAAATTGTGTGAAGCATTTTTCCAGTGAATTTTATTTGGACTTTGCTTAATCTGTTGAAGAATGTGAACCGCATATCAAATATCTAGTCATGTCATGTGTAGATAAATTAGCCAAGTTACAATACATCTTGTAACAAGACAGATCAACAAGAACTTGACTAATGTACGAGGAAAGATGGTGATTTTTTCATTGAAAAATATAATTTTATAACTTTAGAAACTTAATTCATCAATAATTTTGTTAACATATTTCCTTTCAGACAAGAAAAAAAAAAATAATCATTTTTGAGCAACTTTGAAACAGAAAAAATTCAACATGTTAAACAAAATTGAACTCTTTCAATACATTCGAGACGGAAGAAATTGTTTAAGTTCGTAGAAACACTTGTAGAATTGACAAGCTTTCTTTTAATTTGCCAAAATCTACAAAATCTTCATATAGACTTCCTCATATATTTATGGAAAAAAATACATTATCCACATTTATCTAATACACTTTTAATTTATTGACAATTGTAGTCATAAAAAAAAAAACTCATAGTTGTGGTCATCTTAGCTACTAGAGCAAAAGTTTCACTAAAACACTCTTCTTCTATTTGTTGGTTTTAAGAAAAAACAACTAGAAGGATTTTTTAAAATTCAACAGAACTGTCAATATTATATTTGCTTTTAAAACTCCATTTGATATCCAATAACTTTTTTGTTACGGGAATATCAATTATAGTTTTACTGAAAAATAGGTAAAGTCTACATTTGCATCTTTTTTACATGAATAAGATTTTAGTTAATTACATCACATATATTATAATAATGGATGGAAAGAAAACAACTAGTTTTATGAATCTCCAAAATAGCAGACGTGATATTGCATTAACTTTCTTTTTATGGTATGATGATATTGCATAACTTCTTCATGACCTTCTCGATTCAATCAACTAAGGCAATCAATATTCTAATTTCTAAATGATAATAGCGGATTATGCGATACTGATACAAAAATAATAAGACGATACAATATAAATACGATTTGCATAGAAAACAAAATAAATGTGATTTGTACAAAATAAATGATACACCATTATTTATTAATGGTAACAAAAGATATTAGTGGTACACAAAATTATTATTATTATTTTTTGTCGACTGAAGTAAAAAACAGAGTACCATAAGTTTAAAGAAAAACAGAGGGTAGAAACTAAACAAAATGAATTTAAGAGTTTACAGCTTTCTGAGCAAGTTCTTGCTCAAGCCAAGAATGAGAAGCTCGGACGATGTATAATTGCACTCATCCATCACGTACGACACTCCTCGCAATTGCCTTCGCACATTTGTACGCTCTCAGTTGGTAGCAATGCATCTTGCGTGACTGCCATTTTTGAGACTAACTCCTCCAAAAAATATTGGTACCTAGGCCAATCTGCAGTGTTTTGCATTGCACTGACTAACTCTTCGTCTTCTATAGAAAAACAAATACATCGTCTTCGCATAAAACTCAAACAGTCTAATGTCGTAGTCAAACCAGATAACGACGATTGTAATCTTGAAGGAGAGGTGTTCAGAGCTGTTCTGCCGTGGAATAAAGTGGATATGGCATCGTTACGTAAAATCCAAGCTGCACAAATGTATGTTGTCTTCTTGCACCAAACAATTCCAATATTGCATAGGAGAGTACCATTTGGAGGTGGAGACCAACTGGATACTCTTTTTCTCGGTGTGTAGTGAGACGTTTCGGGTCCTCCTTCGTCTTGTTTGTACATTGGAACCAAGTAGATGCTGCCGATTCCGCATGTGAAAGAACCTAATCTGCATCAAAAGCAATGGTTTTAAAGACGCACTCATTACGTCCTCTCCAAATCGACCAGACAATCCATGGCCATGAGTGGTTGATTGCATCATTTGTTCCATTATCCTGTGATAAACGAAAGAGAAAAACGAATAGAGAAAATCGAGTGAGACATAAAGTCTGTGTTATACAGATCAAGACCAACCTTCTCCCAAACCCTACGTGCTCCACTACACTCGAATAGAGAATGATTAATCCTTTCTTCCTGGTGAAGGAAAACTGCACACATCGGATTAGCGGGAATTGATCTCGAACGTAATCTCTCCATTACTGCAACTGCCCTATTTAAAGCTTTCCAAATGAAAACTTTGATTTTTGGTAACGTTTTGAGTGACCAGACTCGCTTCTTCAAGTCGTTAGTGGAGGGTCTAACAATAACGTTAGGTAAAGCTTCATCAAGTGCTGCAATAGCTACATCATAACCACTCTTTACAGTGTACGATCCAGACTTTGTAAAAGACTTGGGGTGGGCAAATGAGAATTTGGGACGGGAATTTTCGGGAATGGGAACGGGACGGGAATTTGGGAAAGAAAATATGTGTCCCATTTATGTCCTATTTTAAATTCAAGACGGGAACGGGATGGGACGGGACGGGACGGGAACGAGAATTCCCGAAAATTAACAAATAAAGCAAAAAAAATTTGTTTCTACAACACTTAGCTAATTTTCAACGATACGTCAGTAACAACCACAAAAATCGACACAATTATATATGTTTAAATAGCATCAAAGTCAATTACTTTTTTTTTAAATAGCATCAATTATCGTGTTTTCTTGTAGAATTAGGAAAGATGAACTATTTTCCTGCCGTTTTTCTTAAAATCACAAANGTTTTCTTAGAATCACAAAAATTACGTTATAGATTGTAATTTTAGTTAATAATATAATTAGATTTAATTTATATAGATTGTAATTTAGTTAATAGTTAAATTATGAACATTAAACACTACAAAAAAAAAACTATGAACATTAAAAAATAAATAATAAATTCGTATATTTATATTATATATATGTAAATTATAATTATAATATATATATATATATTTATAATTTTGTATATATATCCCAAATGGGACGTTCGGAATTCCCGTTCCCGTCCTGTTCCCATTTGGGAAATGAAAAGATGTCCCATATGGGAATATATATTTTAATGGGCGAGAATTTCGGAATGGATTCGGAACGGAACGGGACGGTACATAACAGAACGGGAATTATGCCCACCCCTATAAAAGACAATATATCTCTGTCAGTACGATGTAGGTTTGGTTTTAAAGATAAAACCATTTCACTATCGTCCTTTGAGAATAACTGTTTCACCAAATCCCTTTTCCATGTGCATGTAGTAGTGTCTAATAAATTAGAGACTTTCGAGAGCACATTCATCAGTCTATTGACATTGAAGGGAGCTCGTGGCTTTGAATACGGTAACCAAGGAACCATCCATGCGAAAGTATCTTCACCATTACCAATTACTCTCGAGAGAACTTTATCTAATAGTTTCTTTCTGAAGTATACTCCGCCACGCGAAAGAAGGATGCTTTCCGAGTTTTCTCTCTTGGAAGGATGTTTAGAAAACTACCTTGCTTTATAAACCTGGGTGAGAAGGTTGCTCGGGTTATCTAGGATACGCCAAGCTTGTTTGGTGAGAAGACTTTGGTTGAAAAGTGACAAATCTTTAAAACCGAGGCCTTCCTCACATTTGGGCTTACAGAGAGAATTCCAAGCTACCTAATATATGGGTTTCTTATCTGCTTTAGTGCTCCACCAAAACTCCATCATTGCGCTTGTAATGTTCTTTAAAATGGTCTTGGGCAATTGTAAGCATGACATAGCGTAAACTGGAAGAGCCATGGCTATGGATTTCAACAAAATATCCTTTCCACCTTGAAATGATGTCTTCGCATACCAACCATGTAGTCTCTTTCGCAGTTTCTCATTCAAATAAGCCAATAATTCTACTTTCTATCCACTAAAGAATTCAGGTAATCTAGATAAGAACCAACCCCTCCTTCTTTCTGTATCCCGAGTCTGTCCTTTATCCCCTGTTTTGTATTATCATTAATTTTGTCACCAAACATAATGGATGACTTTTGGAAGTTTATCATCTGACCCGACGGGTCTCCATAATCCTTGAGGCACTTAAGAATGGCATCATTCTCGACTAGATTTGCTCGGTATAAGAACAAACTATTATCGGCAAAGAGTAAATGATGAATAGCAGGACCTTGTTGTGAAAGATTTATACCGCTAATTCTTCCCTGAGATTCAGCCTTATTCAAACTATGCACTAGAAATTCAGCACAAAGGATGAATAATAGAGGCAATAAAGGGTCTTCTTGACGGAGTCCTCGTTCTGGTTTGATGTACCTATGTTCTTGTCCATTTAAAAGCATCGGATATGTGATTGTTTTAACACATGACATAATCCATGTAGCCCATCTTGAGTCAAAACCCATTGCAAGATGTATATCTTGTAGGAAACTCCATTCGACTAGGTCATAGGCTTTAGACATGTCTGTTTTAATAGCCATACAAGAATCTCGACATAAATCATTCGTTCGTAAGCTATGTACCATCTCATGAGCTAAGAGGATATTATCCGAGATGTTGCGTTTAGTGACGAAAGCACCTTGTGTTACCAACACAATGCTTGGTAATATTAATTTGAGTCGATTACATATAATCTTCGATAGAATCTTATATAGAACCAAACACAAACTAATGGGGTGCAAGTTGGACATATTCTTTGGAACAACAATCTTCGGGATTAGAACAATTTGTGTAAAGTTCCAAGCCTGAGGACAAGTACCACTTTCAAAGAATTCATCGATCTCTTTAACCAGTTGATCCTTAACTACGGTCCATAAGTTTTGAAAGAACAAGCTGGACATGCCATCAGCTCCCAGAGTTTTAGAAGGATCTATGTCAAAGACAGCTCGCCTTACTTTCGATTCCATTATTTTTTCAAGTAACAATCTATTCATCGCTGCCGCTATCCTAGGTGTGAAGGAGGATAGGATTTCTCAATTTCGTTGAGGATGAGTCGTAGCAAACAAGTTTCGGAAATACGAAACTGCGATTTCCCCTTTGGATTCTTCTTCCCAATTTTCCACTCCATCACTGTCATATATCGATTGGATTCTATTCCTGGACCATTGACTCTTCACACTAGTGTAGAAAAAACGCGAGTTATGGTCTCCGTCTTTAAGCCATATTTCTCTGCTCTGTTGGCTCCAGTACTGATCTTTCGAGATATAAGTTGTATTAACCTCCTTACGAATTCTGTGTATCAAGTCAGGATCCGAGAATTCCTTAGATGTTTCTTTCTCGATTTTCCCCCTCAATTGACTAATACAATGAGTCGAGTTATGTGGGTTATCTCTTCGCCAACCAGATTGTTATCGCCCCTCAAAAGATGACTCAGTACATATTAGGCGCAAAAGGGGTGACCGGATAAGTTACCCACCTGAGTATGACAGAAAGGCAGTCGAACACCCATGACGCAATTGGACTGCAAAGAATACAAGCGCAAGTCGAGAAAGTGGTAATCATGTTCAGGTGGTTCCGAATTAGTGAGGATTTTCCGAGATATTACGGGTAACAAACCGAGAAGATCAGAACAACCCTAGCTAAGTGGAGAGGACTATAAAAGTAAGAATAAGGAGAAGGAAAAGAGATCTTTTGGCCAGTTTCTAATCATTTTATCGCGAGATTATTTGTAACCTAAATCACAAATGTATTCATTTGATTCAAATCAATAAAATCTATTTCGATATCAGTTTTTGTTGCGTCTTTTTCCTTATTAGACAAGAACTATCGAATTCCTTATTAAGTTCAAGTTGACAAAATCATATTGTAGATTTTAGCATCCACACAGATAATCCCTTGCGACATTGTGCAATGCGATCAAAAGTAGATTTTGATTGCTCTCTATCTTCCCAGAATGAGATTATTAAATCGTTTATAGCTGAAACTTATAGACATCTTCTATCGAACTTGAATTTTCCTTTGTAAGTGAAAGTCTCATAAGTAAATTTCAGTAACATAGGGCGGTGATCAGACTCAATGCGCTCTAGATATTGAGTGTGGCATCGAGGAAGTAGTGTGAATCATTCACTATTACCAAAGATTTTATCTAAACGACAGTGAATCCAGATGTTATTTCGATATCCTGCCCAAGTGAATGAGTTTCTGGAGCTGTTAATCTCAACTAGATGGCACGTTTGTATGGTTTTTCATAAATTCAAAAAAGTGCGTTCCGATCTTTGTTGTCCTCCTAGCTTCTCCGAATTACTTTGTATATCATTAAAATCACCTATGGCTAGCCATAGTTGATGTCTATGCATACCTATAGTCCTTAAGTGTTTCCATGAGCTTGCTCGAAGACTAGTTATTGGTGAAAGTGACAAAAATCTCGATAGAACCAAATCTGATTTTTGTGTCAATGTACCTCCTATTTGCAAAAATGATAGTAACTTCATAATTGCTTTTCCAAAGAAGTGCTAAGCCACCACTTAGTCCTATCGAATCCACGGTAAATAAGTTATCATATCCAAGACCTCCTTTAAAATTCCCAAGAACCTCCACATTATTTTTTTATTTCTTGGAGAAACATGAAATCCGGAAAGTGCAACAAGCACAAATTCCAAATTTGACGAACTGTCGGGTCGTTTCCCAAACCCTGACAGTTCCAGCTCAGAATACTCACGAGCAAATAATCCTAGTCACGTTCCGCCTTTCGCAGTGGTGAAGATGCAAGCCTCGTAGTCGAGGACTCATCAATGATTGAAACATCACCAACTCTTTTTCGCTTTGGGGTTTTATTGTTACTATGCGCTGGTACATCCGGAATCTCCTACAAGCGTAGGGGAGAATTAGTGACAGGTCCAAGGTATTCTTGGCTTTGCGTGGTAGAGACTCTGTTTGCACTTCTTTCTTTGTGGATCCACTTGTTTGGATGATTTCTTTTTGATTTACCGTGGGATGAAGTTCCGGATAAAATGAGATTATTAGATCCAATTTCAAATACCATAGAACTACCGCTCGAGGTAAAATCAGTCTCCATCTATCCCCGAGATTTCCGATTAGTGTCTTTATTAGCATCTTGCGAAACAAATATTCCGCTAGATAGAATTCTAGAGAAAAAATCATGGTTTTGTCTGGCATAACTGAAGACTAGGCCTTTTTCTTTTTCTAGATCAGCGGTGATGATAGGTGCTTATGTTCAATTATCTTTTTCTTTTGAATCGAATCAGTTCTAAATTTGAAACAACCTTGCTCGACGTTCATTTGGATCCTGGACAGCCAGGTATTACATTAGGGCATTACGGTCTTCAGGCGACACATAATCATGAAAGGATAATTCAGGTGGGTTCTGAATAAGTGACAATGGCAGAGATGAGTTCAGTTGCCGATAAACTTCTGGTTCTATCTCCTCTTTTCTGGTCTCTGTATTGTGTTCCTGATGAATGACTTTAACTTGTTGCTTCTTCAAGGGCATCATAATTCATCGTGTGTTATCCGAAAACAAGAAAGGCATCTTTTCTTGAATTTCTCGAATTCATATTGAATCATCATGAACCGAGTACTTGACACTTCAAAGTATCTGGATTTAAAAGCCGGTCGTCGAACATCAAAACGAATTAGAGCCCTGATATAGTCTTTCGTGTGAGATTCTTCAGCGTTGTAGGCTATCTCTTTAACAAAACCTACACCCTTCTCTACCTCCTTCATCGTGTCAGTGGTGAAAAGATCTACTGGTATGTTACGTATATGGACCCATGTGTTGATGTCGCAGAAATAGTCTGCCGGTTGTATTGGTCTCCACCTATCATTGTTATCATCCATTCATCGAATGACCATGGTCCGTTGGTCAAAACCATATCCAAATCCTCTTCAATTTTGAAGATAAATTGAAAGGTGGCCTTGGAGAGTGATATGCCCCTGACTCGTCCTGCGAACCTCCAAATATGTGGCATATTTTTTATGTGGCATATTTTGCTTCTTAGGGTGTAGAAGTCGACCAATGATGCTATTCCTAATACGTTGGACACAACTAAAAGCCGATGAATTGGAGAGTTTGATTGGTGCTTCATCTTCAATAGACAGACTGACTAGAGCGATTTCCATTTGTTTCTCCATCGATCTTCTATCATTCATCTTCGAACAGTCACAAACCCTTACGACGGCGATCAGAAGGAAAAAGCTCAAAAGTATTGTAACAGAATCAAAAATTCCAGCGAAAAAGGAGCCGAAGGTATTTCTCCGGAATATCGCTCTCTTGCGAGAGAAAAATCACATATTTTTCTTGAGAAAATCGCTCAAATACCATAGAAAAGTTCGATAATGACTCGAATACCATACATCTTTCAAAAATTACTAGAGTACTTTCAAAACCCTTGTAAATTATGATTCACTCTCTTGCTTAGTTTTCTCTTATTTTGGTTAATTTATAATGAACATATCCACATCATTAAACCGTATTCCATGTCATTAAAACATTATACATATCAAATTTCTCAGTCGCTCAACTATTTCACACTGACTAAATAAAAAAACGGTTTAGTGACCTAGTTATCGCGCTCGTCGTCTTCTCCGAAATCGTCATTTGTCATCGTCGAAATCTTATTGTGACCCTCGTTGAAATTTCTGGTTAAGTTGCGATTGATTCCCTTTTTATATTTCTGAGTTTCATTTTA
>OVBE01011716.1:0-12758 GCA_900406425.1 Iberis pinnata
AAGTTGTTGTACACAACTCTTGTGGATGAGGCAAATGTTAAGTGACTATGGTATGACCTTTGAACATTTATCAATTCTGTGTGACAATCTAAGTGCAATTAACATTTCTAAGAACTATGTGCAAACCTCACAAACTAAGCATGTAGACATAAGGCATCACTTTGTTAGAGAACTTGTAGAGGNAAAAACAGCGAGCCGATATTTTTACTAAACCGTTTGATTTGAGTATCTACCTAGGGCTTCAGAAAGCTTTAGGTGTTTGTGAAATTTAACTTTGTAATTAGAAAGTGTACAGTTCTAGGCGATAAGTAGCTAAGGTTATATAAGATAAAATGCTTTTACAAAACCTCTTGCTAAGCAAGTCAAACATAGGAAAGAGCTGCTCTTCATGCACATCAAAGACAGTAAGCTACAAGAGTTCCAATAAATAAAAACACTCTTCCTGAATGATGATGCTACCACATTCTCTTTTGGGCTAGATCACTATTTGGATAGGTGTGATACACACTGATGGTTGTGTAAGACAAAGAGCATGCAAGCGTACAAAAAAAATTGCGTGATAGCTACTCGGCTGAGAAACATCTACACAAGTGCAAATTTAAATTAAAAAAAGGAATCCTTAAGTCCATAATCATCTTTGTGGCTCTAAAAACAATCTCAATGCCACTGTCCTGATGTTCATGGTGATGCGTAGACTAAATATGTATGATCAACAAGTGTGAAAACTTCTTGAATCACGACATAGCTGCCTTGTTGAGCTGGTAAGTTGATTCTATTCTCTATCTCATATCTTCTTAATCTCATTTGGCTGAAGTTTCTTCATTGCTTGGTTTCGACCTTGAATTGACACTCATCGCATTTTATGTTTGTAAATCTTTTCTATTTCAATAATTTTCTAGCTGATTTTCTGAGTCTCAAGTTTCAATTACCACATGGGTACCTCACTCGTGCCTCAAACTTAGTTTCTAAGTCCTAAAGTCTTCGGTTATAAGTTTCAATCTCTTATTGGTTTCTGCAATTATGTTTATATTTGAGTCATTGCCCATTTTCACTGATCTCTTGCTTGAAGTGCGTTGTTCAGTACCAACATTCTTCTCCATTCTCTCGTAATCTTGGTTCCCTGTGTCACTCATGCGTTACACAAGGACTCAAACCGAACAACACTCATTTCATATGCCATTCGTTCTTCACCATTATGATCAGAAGAATCTTTGCTCTGCTGTTGTTTGTGTCTCAAATGCCTCCTCAAAGGTAAGTTATCTCTCTTTTGGTTTTTATCTAAATGTGTACTCAAGCAGGGGGAGATATAGAGGTAATAAAGTGTTGAAGGTAAGTCATGAGTGATGCATATTATATTTGATGAGTGTGTTTCATGATTCCCTTTCTCATATATTTGATGTTTGACTCTTTGAAGTTTTGTTTTACTGATATCATGGCTGATCTTATTATTTCAAATCTATCTTGGTTTATGAACATGTGCTCTAATGAACTTGTACTGCAGTGGTTATGAAATGCCTTGTTCTTGTTGTGCTTGTTGTGTCAGTTATTGTAGATGTTTGAGCTGCATATGATTGAGTTCATACATTCAGTTAAAAAACGGGAGATTGTTAAGTCAGAGACTTTGAGGGACCAAGTTGCAATTATTAAAGACTAGACTTGGAGCTAAAGGAAGATATTAGAATAGAATTCTTAACAAGAAGATTTATGCAACTCAAGATTAAAGGAAGATATTAGAAGAGAATATCATAACAAGAAGATTTATGGAAATCATGATTAAGGGAAGATTCTAAATTGAAGATTTAGAGATCAAGAAAGTATAAAAAATAGGTTAGGTTAACCTAGGCTTTTACACTTTCTGAGAATAAGAAAAAAACAGAGAGTTGGTCGTGAGAGAATTACAGAGCGTCTGGGTTTACTCTGGTGAGTGAAACAAGAGTGTATTACACACATGCTGGTGTGCGTGAGACATAGTAGATTAGGAACTGGTTAGTGTCGAGCCAAGAGTTCTTGTCATCGAATATTTCTGATTAAACAGATATGTCAGATTGTTTAAGTGGTTCTTAATAATGTGGTCGGATTGAGGACGTAGGCATATTGCTGAACCTCGTTAATTCTCGTGTGTGCTCATATATTCTCGTTCTTTCAATTGTCTCTGTGATTTTAAAACTTACATTTGGTATCAGAGCGGGTCACCTCACTGATTTTTGCAAAGAAATCACACACAGGTTGAGATTCTAGGAACAAGATGGAGACAACGAAGGAATTGATTCTTGTGCAGAAGCCCATAATGCTTGATGAAGGAAATTTCGAACATTGGAAAGCTCGTATGAGATATTTGATTAGAAGCATGGATGAAGATGCATGGACAGCTGTTGTTCATGGTTGGAAAGAGCCTACAACGCTCGATGATAATCAGAAAGTGATACCTCAACCTATTGACCAATGGACCAAAGCAGAAAAATCAGCCTCAAAATTCAACTCCAAAGCTATCTCCGCCATATTTATGGTTGTTGGTCTTGAACAGTTTGAACTCATTCAGGGATGTTAAGCTGCTAAAGATGCATGGGACACACTGGTCACACACTTCGAAGGGGATACCAATGTACGAAGGACAAGGATAGATCATCTTGCCTCTCGTTTTGAGAACCTAAAAATGGACAGTGATGAGTCGATTACAAGTTTTGCTACCAAGCTAAGCTCTATTTCAAATGAAGCAACGGTTCTTGGTAAGAAATACAAGGAGAAAAAGCTGGTCAAGAAGTTAGTCAGATGCTTACCTCCAAAATATCATGCTCACAAAGTTGTACTGAAGATGGCCATGAACACCGATGACATGAAGTTTGATCAATTGGTTGTGATGTTGAAAGCAGAAGAACTGCCAACGAAGAATGATAAACCCAAAAAATCAAAAGGAATAACATTTACAACTCAAACTGAGGACAATCGAGTTCAACAGATTGAAGATAATTTGAGTTTGATGGCAAAGAATTTCAACAAGATGGTGAAGCGTTTTGAACAAGAAAGAGATAGAACTGCTTTCAGGAATTCTCCAAATGATGGGGACAAGAACTTAGAAATAAAGATCTACAATGTCATGAGTGTGAGGGATACGGTCACTTAAAAGTGAATGTCCTCTCACCAAAAGAAAGGAGCTAAAGTGCATTGAATGCAAAGGCTTTGGTCACACTAGAAATGAATGTCCTAGCTCTCTGAAGAAAAGTGAAAAATCTTTTCTTTGCTTCAGTCATAGCGAATCAGATGGAGAAGATGAAGAAGGACTAATGTTAAACTTTGTTGTTCTTGTGTCACACATGTGTGCTACTGTGAAAGAAGAATCATCAGACAGTGATTATGATTCATATGAGGAAGACATTGATCCGAATTTCGAACTCAAAAGTCTGTATGACAAGTATGTGAGTTTAAGCAATAAGAAACTTATGTTGATTAAAGAAAAGGTAATGTTAAAAGCTCAAGTTAATATACTAGAGACAGAACAAAGTGAATTCATCAAGGTTGAATCAAAAAGAACTGAAGATCCAGTAAAAGAGACAGATTATGAAGTTGGCAAATTAAAAGAAGAATTGGCGGTTCAACTGAAAGAGAAACAAGAGATGAATCTGAAGTTACAAAGATTGTCTAATGTTATTGATCAAGAAAGAAAGAAACAACAGGGACTTGAATCTCAGTTGACATCCTAATAGTGGAACAAAGAATCTAGATCAGATCTTAAGTATGGGATAACCACCAAAAGTGAATTGGGTTCTTAGATATCAAGGTGCATAATCTTCTTCTAATGCAAAAATCAGTAATCTCTCTAATTTTATTGCAAAACAAGATAAGATTTTGATCAACCAGATGTCGAGAGAAAGGAAGAGAGGAAGACACATATTAAAAGAGGATGCCATTTTTGTGGGAAGTCTAGACATAGTTGGAGAAGGAGTTACACCATTCATAAACGTGTGAAGCATGGAGTCTAGGTGAATGCTACCCTGAACCAACACAATATCTCAAAGCATGGATCCCAAAAGTTGTTCTATATGGTAGAAGACAAGTTAATCACATTAATGATGGAAGCTACAATCCCACTAATCTGACATGTTTCTTTGCTGCATCATCTGTGTCACACACAGCTACCACAAAGTTTGGGTCTGTAAAAGATATCTCATATACAACTACTAAGTCTCAGGATCATGAAACTTGGTACTTCAACAGTGGTTGTTCAAGGCACATGAACATTCATGGTCTTCAAATGGTAGTTCAAGCAGGAGCTGTTTGTGGAATGCCTCCTTTAGAATCAGCTACATATAAAAGATTTGAATCAGTCAATGTTATATGTGATGACAAGAAACATGTAAGAACCAGTGAAGTGTTACATGAGGATTCATGTGTCACACATGATGCAGAACGTAATTCAACTACTGGATCATATCAGGAGAGCTTCGAGAATCAAGACTCAAGTAAGGAATATGACTATAACTCTGAAGAAACTGAAGTAAGAGTGATGTCCGAAGATTCGGTACACCAAAATCAGTGCTCTAAAGATATTATGGGAGATGTGCTGGGTGAAAGAATAACACGAAAGAAAATTATTGGCCTCAAAGAAATGGTAAAATTGGCATGTTTTCTGTCTTTTACAGAACCTAAATATGTAAATGAAATACTTAGAGATTAATTCTGGATAGCAGCTATGCATGATGAACTTGATCAATTCACTAGGTGGGATTTAGTTCCCAAACCAAAAAATATAAACAGAGTTGAAAAGAAAGTAGGTGAGAAGGTGTATAGAGCCATGATTGGGAGCCTCTTGTACCTAACTGCGAGTCACCCAGATGTTTCTCTAAGTGCTGAATTATGTGCTCAATATAAGGCTGCTCCTAAAGAATCACATCTTGATGCTGTCAAACTTATTATCAAATACGTTCGAGGTACAACAAATTATGGTATGTGTTACACACGAGAAACTTACGTTAATTTTGTAGGTTTCTGTGATGTTGACTAGTCATGTTTCTTAAATGATCATAAAAGCACATTAGGACGGTGTTTCTTTCTTGGATATAATATGGTTTCATGGCACAATAAGAAGCAAAATTTTGTGTCTCTCTCTACTGTAGAAGCGATATATATGGCCTTAAGAAGTTGTTGTACACAACTCTTGTGGATGAGGCAAATGTTTAGTGACTATGGTATGACCTCTGAACCTTTATCAGTTCTATGCAGTGTTTTGAAAACCGTACCGGACCGGGGGTTGAACCGGGTTGAACCGCGAACCGGAGGTTTACCCGAGTTTGTTCTACCCGGTTCAACAAGAATTTTTTTTTTTAATAAAATTTTTTTTATGTGTTTAATGAATGAAAATACAATTTAACATTTTATGCTTTTGTGACATATATTAGATAAGTGTATAAATTTATAATACGTTAAATATTTAGATCTTTGTAAATATATGATGTATAAAACCACAATTTAACATTTTATGGTACTTTTGTTACATATATAGTATGTTTTTACTACTTTTAATTTATGATTTGGATTATTTTATTATTTGTATGGGTTGAATTATGAAAATTTTATTTTATTGCTAATTATATATATATATATATATATATCTAATTTTAAATAAAATAATCAAACCCGATTGAACCTGATCGGACCACATCGACTCATGACCCGAAAATTTTTCCGGTTTGGTTGTCGTTCCGGTTTTAAAAACATCAGTTCTATGTGACAATCTAAGTGCAATTAACATTTCTAAGAACTATGTGTCAACCTCACAAACTAAGCATGTAGACATAAGGCATCACTTTGTTAGAGAACTTGTAGAGGATAAACTTGTAGTGATTGAGCATGTTTCTTCTGAATATCAGCGAGCCGATATTTTTACTAAACCGTTTGACTTGAGTATCTACCTAGGGCTTCAAAAGGCTTTAGGTGTTTGTGAACTTTAACTTTATCAATAGAAAGTGTACAGTTCTAGGCGATAATTAGCTAAGGTTATATGAGATAAAATGCCTTTACAAAACCTCTTGATAAGCAAGTCATACATAGGAAAGAGTTGTTCTTCATGCACATCAAAGACAATAAGCTATAAGAGTGCCAATAAAAAAAACACTATTCCTGAATGATGATGCTACCACATTCTCATTTGGGCTAGATCACTGTTTGGATAGGTGTGAGACAAACTGGTGGTTGTGTAAGACAAAGAGCATTCAAGCGTACAAAAAAAAATTGTGGGACAGCTACTCGGCTGAGAAACAGCTACACAAGTGCAAATTTAAATTAAAGAAAGGAATGTTTAAGTCCATAATCATCTTTGTTGCTCTAAAAACAAGCTCAATGCCACTGTCTTGATGTTTATGGTGATACGTAGACTAACTATGTATGATCAACAAGTGTGAAAGCTCCTTGAATCAAGAAATAGCTGCCTTGTTGAGCTGGTGAGTTGATTCTCTTCTCTATCTCATATATTTTTAATCTCATTTGGCTGAAGTTGCTTCATTGCTTGGATGTGACCTTGAATTGACACTCATCGCATTTTATGTTTATAAATCTGTTCGATTTCAATAATTTTTTAGCTGATTTTTAGAGTCTCAAGTTTCAATTACCACATGGGTACCTCACTCGTGCCTCAAACTTAGTTTCTAAGTCCTAAAGTCTTCGGTTAAAAGTTTTGATCTCTTATTGGGTTCTGCAGTTATGTTTATATTTGAGTCATTGCCCATTTGCACTAATCTTTTGCTTGAAGTGTGTTGTTCAGTACCAGCATTCCATTTTCTCATAATCTTGGTTCCATGTCTCACTCATGCATTACACAAGGACTCAAACCGGACAACACTCATGTCATATGCCATTCATTCTTCACCAATTTGATCATAAGAATCTCTACTTTGCTGTTGTTTGTGTCTCAAATGCCTCCTCTAAGATAAGTTCTCTCTTTTTTGGTTTTTTATCTAAATGTGTACTCAAGCAGGGGGAGATATAGAGGTAATAAAGTGCTGAAGGTAAGTCATGAGTGATACATATTATATTTGATGAGTGTGTTTCATGATTCACCTTTTTCATATATTTGATGTTTGACTCTTTGAAGTTCTGTTTTATTGATATCATAGCTGATCTTATGATTTCGAATCTATCTTGGTTTATGAACATGTGCTCTAATGAACTTGTACTGCAGTGGCTATAAAATGCCTTGTTCTTGTTGTGCTTGTTGTGTCTGTGATTGTAGATGTTTGAGATGCATATGCTTGAGTTCATACATTCAGATAAAAAAGGGGAGATTGTTAAGTCAGAGACTTTGAGGGACCAAATTGTAATTATTAAAAAGTAGACTTGGAGCTAAAGGAAGATATTAGAAAGAATATCTTAACAAGAAGATTTATGGAAATCAAGATTAAAGGAAGATATTAGAAGAGAATATCTTAACAAGAAGATTTATGGAAATCAAGATTAAGGGAAGACTCTAAATTGAAGATTTAGAGATCAAGCAAGTATAAAAAGATAGGTTAGGTTAACCTAGGCTTTTACGCTTTCTGAGAATAAGAAAAAATAGAGAGTTGGTCGTGAGAGAATTACAGAGCGTCTGGGTTTTCTCTGGTGAGTGACACACGAGTGTGTTACACACGTTCTGGTGTGCATGAGACAGGGTAGATTAGGAACTGGTCAGTGAGGAGTCAAGAGTTTTTGTCGTCGAATAAATCTGATTAAACATATCTGTAAGATTGTTTAAGTGGTTCTTAATAAAGTGGTCGGGTTGGGGACGTAGGCATATTGTTGAACCTCGTTAAATCTCGTGTGTGCTCATATATTCTCGTTCTTTCAATTGTCTCTGTGATTTTAGAAATTATAGCTCCATTGGTGTGGAATGAAACCGTAGCAGCCTATGCAGAAAAATTTTCAAACAAACAAGCCAAAGCCGGAATATGCGATTACGCTGACACAAAACATTCACGTGGACAATACGGAGAAAATATTGCCGCGGGGTGGGTCCAAAGAACGTACCAAATGAGCGGACCAATTTCTGCTAAGTTTTGGTTGACTGAAACGCCTAACTATAATTATCGCACCAACACTACACTCACTGGCTAATTAATCATCAAGTCTAGGATGTGGCTCGTATAGGTGTCATAATAGTGAGTTAATTTGGATGATATCCCATGCTTGTTGGTGATGCTAATACTCGTCCCGATTGATGATATTCAGCTGAAATGATTCAAAACTAATGCATATGCAGGGTAGTATTAAATTCAATAATGAAGTTGATGTATTAATTTAATGATCCAATTTTTATGATATAAATCGAAAATATTTGGAAGAAATTTGAGATTGTATGTGCTAGAGTACTAGAGCTAGCATCGTCAGATGTTGAGAAATTTCATTTAAGTCCGTTAGAGATAGACATTTTCTTATTAGAGATTTATATGTCGGATCTTTGTGAGAGACAATGTATCTTTACCTTCATAATATGCTCTGATTTTCACGGCAAATTGTACATCATTGGTTTTCGATATGAAAATGACCAATACCTAACATGTCAATAAAAGTCTTGGGACTATGTTACGAAAGAAAGAGTGAAAAATGAAAACATACTAAATCATATGTGCGGTCACTAAATTGAGTCGTACTCGATTTCAAGTGTTGGTTACGGGCATATGAGCATCTCAAAAGTCTATTTATCGAGTCTATTATTTATTTAGAATAATTTTTATTTATGTGAGGGATTGTTGGACCTAAAATCTAACTCAGTTGGAGTTAGTTTATGTGAGATATGTTTTGTCCGAATTTTGGTGTTTGCATAACACAAAGTTGGATAAGTACAATTGATAGCAGAGTCCAAACAAGACTAAAAGCTTGGGACTATGTTATAAAGGAAAGTGTGAAAAATGAAAACATACTAAATCATATGTGCAGTCACTAAACTGAGTTGTACTCCATTTCAGATGTTGGTTTCGGGCATATGAACATCTCAAAATTCTATTTATCGAGTTTATTATTTATTTAGAATAATTTCTATTCATGTGAAGAATTGTTGGAGCTAAAATCTAAACTCAATTGGAGTTAGTTTGAGTGAGATATGTTTTGTCTGAATTTTGGTGTTTGCATAACACAAAGTTGGATAAGTACAATTGATGGCAGAGTCCAAACAAGACTAAAAGTCTTGGGACTATGTTCTCAAAAAAAAAAAAAAAGTAGTAGGATACATATACGGAAATTATTTTATTAGCTATCAAGAACACAACAGAAGAAATTCAGAGACGACAAAAAGAGAGGTTGCTAATCAAAAACTTCAAGTTGAAAAAAAAGGAATTGATAAGACACTGTAATGCTTAGTGTTCTTGAATGGTACCAATGCTTCAAGATTCTATAGAGATGAAGATTTCAAGATCAAGAAACAGACATAGGGGTAAAAAGATAGAAAGTGTTATCTACTTTTGGATCACATCACAACGAGCTTCAAGGCACATGTGTTGTAGTTTTCCATCATTTGTTTGTCTGATTATACCTCTGTACTCCTCCTCTCTATTGTCCTTGAAACTCAGGTAGAAAATTGCATTGCGCGACTTCAGCTTCGAGCTTGACTCTATGTCTTTCTTTGTCTGTACCACTACTTTTGTCATCTTCAATGGCAAAAGATCGTCCTGCGGGGGAAAAAAAAATGGTTGAGCCCCCAAACAAAATTAATATAATCACTTATCTAGACTATTTTCCCTCACCATGTCCGAGAAGAGCTTAGAGTACATTGCAAGCTCAGCATATAGAGAAAACCAATCAATATTCTCCTGCAATTCTGATTCCTTGACCTCATAGTACTCGAGCTTATCACTTCCTGTAAGTGCATCATCCTTTAGCGATGTGGGCATCATGCCTGTGTAGAACACATCAACAGCATTTTGGTTCCAGCCAGTAAACTCTCCCTCAGGTTCTCCTACAAAGTATTAGAAGATGAGTAATGATGGCCAATTAAAACAGCATGTAAAAATAAAAAAGAAACCTGGTACCTTTGATTCTACAAATATCTACGATTAATCTCACTTTTTCATTGTTGGCCATGAGCTTTTGGCAAACACGGGTTAGAAAAAACACATGTAAACTGGTGCGAGGGTCAAAAGCCTTCAATGTAAGGTAGTAATCGAGAATCACATGGTATTTGGTATCAAGATTGGTTCCAGTCTTGAATTGTAAACTAGTCCCCTGCAAGGATCGATGGAGTTGTAAGTTATACTAATTAAGATGTAAAATCACATAAAAGCTAAGAAAGAGTTGTCAGTTGTAACCTTTTCAAAATTGTAGCAATGGAGTCCAATCTTTCCCAAGATTTCGTGAAACTGCCAAAACGTAACGGGATCATCGGAATAATCATCCTATGCAATTAACAAAGAAGATGATGATGATGATAAAATTACAGAGATTTGACATAACAAGCAGTTGTGAATCGATTACCCCAAACTCATCTTCGTCACTGGAATTCAAATCCCAGTCGCAGTCCAAGTCGAAGGAACGTGGAGATTTCACCGGACTTTCGATCCTCCGCCTTTGCGTCGGTCGCTCGTCCGATTTCGCATCATCGTTGCTCATCTTCCCAATTTCTAGGTTTTCTTTTTTTGTCGTTACTTTTATCACTAGAAACTAACCCGCGCAATGTGCTGTGCGGTTTTGATCATATAAAACTTTTAAATCTTTTGGTTGAGTAGAATATTATATAAAAATATTCACGTTTATAATTCAATTTTTTTTTGTGTAATCGAAAATTTTTACTTTTGTAGAATATTTGTTTAGAATCGAATATTAGAAATTCTTTCACTCCAACTAACAGATGTTATAATCCAAAAATACATAATATAAATTTCAATCTTAATGATATATTTTAAAATTTTAGTTTTATTTTCAGCGATATGTTATTTTGGAAGTACAATTTAAATTTCATCTTAACATTTTTAAATATGTTATAAAACCTAATATGTTTTCTTAAGTTAATTTTATATAAAAGAATAATTTTAAAACACATTTTTTATGAAATAAAGTCAAAGTATTTTCACTTGAAATATATGACATATATAATATATTTATTTAACTGTGTTTGATTATATAGCTTTTGAATATAAGTAACATATTTTATAATTTTAAAAAATAATAATACTTCTATTACTCCATTTAATGTAGTATTTAAGTAAAAATTATAAATTATAATTATTAGTTGGTAAATGTAATTTCACTTACATATTCTAATTTCTATATAAGTATTTTGAAAAAAAAAATGATTTTTCTTATAAACTTCGTGTTTTTATTTTATTAAAATTCCCATAAAAATTCATTTTCTCTTTAATAATTTTATACTATATACATTTAATTTACATTCTGAAAATGACTAAAAGATACCAAAATGTAAAATAAAATTAACCTTAAATATATTGAGCTAAAAATTTTCTTTTATAATCTATACTATTAAAGGGAAAGCACATTTTTGAGAGTGAGCAAAATAAAGCCAATATTTACTATGATTGCCATTGGTTTTTAGTTTAGTCCAAAAAAATTTTAAAAACACGAGAGGGCATTTTCGTAAATTGACAACACAAAGGCGCGCGGATCTAGCACGGGTTTGGGTTGACCCGTTTTTTTATAAAAAATTCGAGCTGACTCATATTCGATTCCCGGGATTACAATTTTAATAGTTTGTGTTTTTGTTAATTTTCGGTTACATTAAAGGGTATTTACATATTTGTTAGGTAGTTTAGATATTATTGTTAGCTTTGTTTAGAAACCATCATTTAATTATAGTTTATATTCGAAAAGAAATATTACTAGAATAAAATATTTCCTTATCCTTAAATTCCGATACCTAAATAAATAAAATTCTAATTCAATTATATTTAATATACTAATTTTTAAAGAAGATTTTGTTAAGAATAAAGATTTCGTTAGAAAAACTAGGATCCCACATCGAAAATTGAATGAAGTCACCTCCTTTTCCAGTTCCTATATATATGAGTTTTAGGATTAGTTTCAATCTCACACCAATTTTGGTGCAGTAAGTCCAGGAAACCGATTTACTCGAGATCCAAACACAAATAATATTCAGTTAAATTCGATTTTATTGAAAATCGAATTTATAAACTGAATGTGGTAAATATTATTTTCCTTAATATTTTAAGTGTCTTATTTAATCAGCATATAAATAGTAAAAAATATATTCGGTTTAATTTGTTTATATTAAAAACGAATTAAAAGTTGAAAAGTGATAAATATTATTTTGGTTTCATGAAAGTGATCCAATATTTTATTTAACTCGGGTTAGTTCAAAAAAGTGCTAAAAATTATTTAAATACTTATTATATCAATTTAAACATTGATATAAACATCTTACATAATACGTAAAAAAAAATCAATAAAAACATTTTTATTTCGTAATATATTCACGGGTTTATATCAGTCCGATATAATTAAAGTAAAACTTAAAAGCAATAAAATATTAAGATTGGGCAAAATATTATTTAAATACTTATTATATCAGTTTAAATACTTAATATTATAGAATATTAAGATTGGGAAAAATATTATTTAAATACTTATTAAATCAGTTTACATATTTGTTAGGTAGTTTAGATATTATTGTTAGATTTTTTTAGAAACCATCATTTAATTATAGTTTATATTCGAAAAGAAATATTACTAGAATAAAATATTTTTTATCTTTAAATTCAGTTACCTAAATATCTAAGATTCTAATTCAATTATATTTAATATTTAATATTCTAATTTTTAAAGAA
>OVBE01011717.1:0-13937 GCA_900406425.1 Iberis pinnata
AACTAGTAGGAATAATTATGAAAAGATCTAAAAAACAATTTAAATTAAAATTATAGATCATATCTTTTTAAATTAAAGATATATGTTAATATTAACGTAATTATTTTTTTATCTTAAATTTTATTTTAATTATTGTATTATTTTTAGTCTATTTTATTAATTCTCCCAAACTAATATCTGATTTGTACTTTCCTACAATATTTTCTCGATAATCATTTATGGCCACATGAATTGTTGTAGTCATGATTCTACGAAGATTTATTAACAATCTTATATAGCTACATATCAGTGAGAAATAATTTAGTGAAGATTCCAGAAAATCACGAAGATATATTAATATGTTAATATTTTACATTATGAAATTTACCTTTATTTTTAAATATATTGTTTATATTTAGTTTTATTTTAAATTAATAAATTAGATTTAATTATTTATCTATAAATATCATTGCATCTTGTATCTTATATGAGAGTATATTTGTTCCTAAACACGTTTGTGTTCTCTACTCATATCAAACTTATCATGATATCAGAACTAAGATCTAAACCTAGTGGATTTAGGTTTCCTCTCTTCCGCTTACAAAGAAAAAAAAAACCAACAATGTAAGATTTTATTATTAAGAGAAAATCATTCTTTTATTATTTTCATTCAATCTTCATCGTTGGCTATTTGACTCGTTTTTGATCTATTTTTTTTTTAAAGAGATTTGATCGTGTTGAGTTCTTGAGAAAAGTTATCTAATCATCTTTACATTTTTTGACATTGCTTCCTTCGATTTCACTCGTCTTAATTTCATTTATGTCTGTTATATATAAAAAATTCATTATGTTGTTCAGCCGAGAGTTGAACAGATTTAAGTAAAAAGAAATTATGAAAACATGTGTTGAATATGAACTTATTAGACCTGTTCAATGTTGTTATCTGATATTGTAGCTGCTAGTTATTTTTGATTTTTATCATAGTGATTTGTTTCCACCGATAATAATTCGATGGTTAATAGTTTTAGCCAATTTGACTCTACGATGAAGTATAAACGTCGGTGATGAGCTTATGGCTGGATTTATAACTATATTGACCCTATGACCGAGTATAAACGTCGATACTGACCAAGCAGCTTGGTGTTCAAGCTGATTTGATCCGCCAACTGAGTATAACATTGCGATGATGATCCAACGGCTGGATATGAAGCCAATATTTTAAAATTTTGTCCAAACTCACACGTGTTACCACCTCTGAGCTTGCAGCAGGGTCGATCGGCCAATTCAGAAGGTGAAGATTCCAGAAGATCAAGAAAATCACAAAGATATGTTAATATCTAAGATTATGAAATTTACCTTATCTCTAAATATATTGTTTATATCTAGTTCTATATTAAATTAGGAAATTATATTTAATTATTTATCTATAAATACCATTGCATCTTGTATCTTATATGAGAGTCTATTATAATTCTTCCTAAACACATTTATGTTCTCTACTCACATTAAACTTATCCGTAAATTTTAAGAAATATTAATTGGTTTTGGTTTTTTTATAACCAATGGAGTTACTTGCATTGATGAGTAGTATCTGAATTTATTTTGAGAGGATTCACTAGTTGTTGGTGAACTGCAATGTGTTTACCAAAGTTTTACTATAACACTCTGGTATATAGAGAAATGTTGGTGCATGGCGAGAGCTTAAGAGAATAAATTGCATACCTATGTCACCAAAGTGCACTTATCTTTTTGGTCACTTGTCTAGAGAGAACTCCACAGTTAAGGGTAATTATGCTGGAGCAATATAAGGATGGGTGAACTTCCGGAAAGTGATTCCCGGAATTGTGCGAGTGAAAACAAAGCATAAGGAAAGATTGTGTGGTGCAAACAAGTTTCTAAGGCTTTCCAGAGTAGTACACCTGACCGTTAGATGGTAGTGAGGCCCACAGGCCGAGAGAGTCGGAGACCACAGGCTAGAATCTGATCATCGTCTTATTATGTTAAATTGTGCGCATGAAACTCACAACTTAAGGGGTGTTGATACCAGGTTTAGCACCTGCTCCCAAAAGCCCATTTCGACACAAGGCCCAGCTAGGCGCCGACATGGGGAGGAAGATGGGCCAAAATAGAAGTCGACTAAATGGGCCGATCTGACGAGCTGGGCCGTCCAGCTCGCGGCCCATTAGGTTAAAGATATGATATTAGGGTTTTTAACATGTGTTTTCACTATAAATACCTATGTAATCATTCTTAAACGATATATAAAAAATTCTTCAGAGCTTTCACCCACATAATCTAAGACCTAATACCTGAATTTAAGTCTTGATTCAACAAGGGGTAAGTTTAAATTTGATAAAAGATGCCTAGAATCTCCATAAACTATCAATGTTATACTTCTTGCTGGGGATTTAATGAAAAAACAAAAGCATCTTCGATAGAGTTGCTCAAGTGCGAAAAAGTCTCTCAAATTGGAGTAGAGTTAACCCTCAAATCGAAAAATTGAGAAAATAAATTGACTTAGAAGGTGCTTAAGAATTTCTAGATTTCGAAATTTTACAAGGGCTTAAGCAATCATTAAATTGAATGGTTTACATGGATTAAAAGACTAGGAGATGTTTAATCAGATCAAGGTTGGTACTTATTAGAGGGCATGAAGTTTATTGACACAAGTTTACAAAGCAATATAGTTTCCCAATAAATCGTTTTTAAAATAATAAAGTTTATAAATATATTCAAGTTAAATTATGAATCAAGCTAAATCATATGGTTGGAGCCATGCAGCTTAGAGGTGAGAATGAATATATGTTTGAAAGTTTGGTAGAACACACGAATACAATTAGTTTAAGATTTAAAAAATTATTAAGCACACAAGTTCTTTATTTATTTAACTTGTTTAATAAGTTATTACACCACAATAACCTTATTAGCTTAACAACTACCCAAAACCCCAAACTGTTCTTTCTCACAAGATCTAAAACCTCTCGAACAGAAACTCAACTCTCACCAATAACCCTAAAAACTTATGGCTCAAAAGTGTTTATCTTTTCCTACACTTTTGAGCTTTTAAATAATATTCTCACCCTAACAACATTTCCAAAACTTCATAAGTTCCTTTTTTCTTCAAACTCGCAAACTTCCTTTTTTCTTCAAACTCGCAAACTTCCTTTTTCTTTGTCAGCACCTTAGTTTTCCTTTTCTTGCTTAGACCACCTTAATCTTGACCGCATCTCCCTTAAACCATCTTTGCTTTAATCTTGACCGGTTCATAACTTCATGTCCCTTTCAATCTCCCCTTTTTTGATTCAGTTTGATAGTCAAACACCTCTTTAGTCATCCCGTTACAACCACAATGCAAACACAAGGCAACATCCAAGCTATACACACATACATTGATAGTCATAAACTGTTATGCTAATGCCAAAATATCCAGACAACCCATGTTCAAAATATTACAACCATTCAGGCTGACCAAAATAAAAAGTTTGTCTGACACCCAACAAAAATCGAAAAGCATAAACATAACATAAACATTCATATTAATTCAGACTTTTAAAAATTTGCTTCATCTTCTGCTTGTGGTACTTGCGGCACTTGATCAGCCTCCCCATGTTCTCCCCCTGCTTGGTAGCATAACTTAATCAAAATTATTCAGTAAAGACAGGAAGAAACTGCAATCAAGACAAAGAGACTTACCTGCAAGGGCCTGTTGCAATAGTCGAATAGCAGCCAGCATTGCCTTGCGCAAAGGCTCCCCCGAAGTCGGTGGAGTGCTGAGACGAGGATCCATCTTGAAGATAGGAACAATGACCAATACTTCACCAGGCGTGAGAGACACAAGGCGTTGACAAGACAGAATCCGATACACTAGAAAGGGAAAGGGAAGATAGTACTTGCTGGCAGGTTCATAGCCACGATGCAGAATCAGAGAGAAAGCCAGCCGACCAAAATTGATAGGAAGCTTCTGATATATCCGATAGAGCAACCGAGCACGAGTGCGACACATGTAAGTTGCATTCTTGGTAGGAAACCAATTGTAACAACAATTTTTGTACAATGCAGACTTGTCAGGAGCAAAATGGGTGATACGCAAAGTGACCCAGTTACGCATGCGACCATAAGAGAGAAAGCTAGCAAGATCATCATCAGCAACAGCCAGGCCAACAGTTTCACTCGCCTTGTCATCAATGTCCGGGAGACCAAAGGCCTGATTAATCGTAGTAGGCGACAGAGTGTACTGATGACCGCGTACCCAAACCGGAATAGACAGTGAGTTTGTCTTAACAGCAGGAAGATGTGCCCAAAATTCAAAAACCAACGACTTGACATACCCAGGGAGACCAGCAAGGGTACTCATACAACCAAGATCACGAAGCAGAGGTTCAATCACCGGAGGAAGCACCGTCAAATCAACCATGCGCTCTTCAAGAAACGTAATAGTAGCAAACATATCATACCTGTCATGTGCTTGGGCGGAGAAGAACCGAGTCAGATCTACGATTGGTTGAGAAGAGGAAGGGGCACCACAAGTGCGAGTACGGGTACGAAGAGATGTGTTACCAGAAGTAGTGACGCGCCTCTTGGGTCGAGTGACAGGACCATGTGGACTTCGTGCATGCACAGGAGAAGGCACAGACTTCGGAATTTCAGGTGCAACAGGAACGAATTCCGATGGAGTGTGGAACGCAGGCACCGGGGACACCGGAGGAGAAGTTACTGCATCCGAAGGCGGTACAGGAGTATGCTCATTATAGAGAACTAGAGGTAAGGTGCAAAAATCAACAGTTGGAGCTGGTGATGTGACAGCCGCAGAGAGATCAAGAGGTCATGGGGACTAAAACGACTGTCGGGAAGAAGAATCAGAGACAGACATTGCGGAGGATTGAGCAACCAACCGTGAAATTCCTGAGAGAAATCTGTTCATTACGCCAAGTGACTTGAGGAACTGAGACCAAAAGTTAGGTTTTGTAGAGATTTGGAGAGTCGCGACTGTTCAAGTCATGAGATAACCCTAGAATCGAAAAGTCATCTTCGCGCCTTTAGGCGAGTCAAAACCAAAATGGGCCAGATGGGCCAGTATTTGTGTCACAGAAAAATTTAGCATAGGCCCAGACATAGACCACAAACCCCTTTTTGAACCAACACAATGTGACAAATATGATTTTCGTGTTAGGGACAGTGGTTCTTGTGAGCTACACATTTTTAAAACACACAAGGATATTAGGTAACCACAAAAGATACCAAGAAACCAGAGAGACCATGAGGATAAATAGAAACTTTAGAGCAATAAGGGCTGTGCACGACATCTACCAAAACACCAGACAATGGGTGGTGCACATGAGACAGACCAGGAGACACAACATTGGATACGAGATGAGTTTCTAACAGAGGCTAGTCTTTCACATTGGCATGCCTTAATCCAACAATACACTCGTTTTCAACCTTCTGAGATTACACAAGGCAGCTGGAATTTCCTTTGGGTAAGCACATGCTGAGCATTATCATTTGACTTGCTGAGCATTATCATTTGACTTGTCAAATGCTCAGAATGAACGAATATTGGTAGATCCTCAATGTTTTTTTTAAGCATATATGTGTGATACCCTCAGCTCTTTGACCTCCTTGTGATAATCTAAACTGTACGAGTGATCATATATGACAGCATGACAGGCAGCTCTTTTCCTCTGTTCATCAAGTTAGTTAGTGAAAACCTTTATCATATTGTGAATCCCAGTCATACCTCAGTGGTGCAGTTTGGAAATTTAAAGTTCACAGACCCCAATAGACTTGCGAAGATCCACAAATCTATTGAAATCCAATGGTTTGGTAAAGATGTCAGCAAGTTGAAGTTCTGTGCTCACATGTTCTACCATCACTACTTTGTCTTCTACCAGTTCTCTTATAAAATGGTGCCTTATATCAATGTGCTTTGTTCGTGAATGCTGCACAGGATTTTTCAAAATATTAATGGCACTTTGATAGTCACAACGGATTAGCATTGAGCCTGTGGCATATCCATAGTCATTGCTCATCTGTTTCATCCACAATAACTGAGTACAAGAGCTCCCCAAGGCAATATACTCAGCCTCGGCAGTGGATAGTGACACACAGTTCTGTTTACGACTCAACCAAGCAATTAAATTGTTACCAAGAAAAAATCCTCCACCACTAGTACTCCTTCTATCATCTAGACTCCCTGTCCAGTCAGCATCACAATACCCTTCAAGATTTGGATTACTGTCTTTAGTGTAGTATAATCCGAGATTTAAGGTTCCTTTGACATATTTCACAATCCTCTTTAGTGCCTTAAGATGAGACATCTTTGGCTGAGCTTGATATCTGGCACACACCCCCACACTCAGACTGATATCAGGCCTACTTGTTGTGAGATACAACAGACTCCCAATAATGCCACGATATAACTTTTGATCTACATCTTCACCATCTTCATCTTTTGATAGCTTGCACGTAGTGCTCATTGGAGTTCTGGCTACCTTGCACGTGTCCAATCCAAAGCGTGACACTAAGTTCTTAGCATATGTGTTTTGTGAAATAAATACTCCATCATCTTTCTGTTGAACCTGCAATCCAAAAAAATACGTTAGTTCACCACACATACTCATTTCGAATTCTTGTTTCATACACTGGACAAAATTAAGCACAAGTGATGAGTTAGTGGACCCAAAAACTATGTCATCCACATAGATTTGAACTACCAAGATATCACCATCTTTTGAATAATGAAACAAGGTTTTATCCACACTTCCTCCGATATATCCTTGCTCTAACAAGAAGATTTTCAGCCTTTCATACCAGGCCCTAGGCGCCTGTTTGAGTCCATACAGCACTTTCTTCAGTTTGTACACATACTCAGGTTTTTTTTATCATCTTCAAAACCCTTTGGTTGTTCCACAAACATTTCTTCTTATAAAATCCCATTTAGGAAGGCACTTTTAACGTCCATTTGATGTAACTTAAACCCCATCACACATGCCATGCCAATTAGAAATCGAATAGATTCAAGTCGTGCTACAGGTGCGAAGGTTTCATCAAAGTTAATTCTTTCAATATGAGAGTACCCTTGAGCTACTAGCCTTGCCTTGTTGCGAACCACATGACTAGTTTCATCAATCTTGTTTTTGAATATCCGTTTGGTACCTACCACATTCACATTCTCAGGTCTTGGAACCAAGGTCCATACATCACTTCTTGTAAACTGCTCCAGCTCTTCTTGCATTGACACTATCCATTATTCGTCTTGTAATGCTTCCACATGTGTCTTTGGCTCTATTGATGAAACGAAACACGAGTACCCCACCATTTCTTTAAAGTTAATTTGCTTCTTTCTGGTTACTCTCCCATCAGTTATATTACCAATTACATCCTTTTCAGAATGATTACGATGTACGTTCGGATTAATCATCTCTTGTGGTAGTTGAGATTCCACTACGTTCTCATTATCTTCAACATCATCTGATGAATGTGGTTGTTGTTCAACTGAGAGTTCCAGTCTTGTGATCCCTTCAAAGATGTGTTATAGATCATCAAACACAATATTCACCGTTTCCATCACAATTCTGGTTCTTTTGTTAAACACCCTGTAGGCTGTGCTGACAACAGAGTATCCCAAAAAGATTCCTTCATCACTTTTGGCATCAAATTTTCCCAGTTGATCTTTATCATTGAGAATGTAACAGATACATCCAAAGACATGGAAGTAATTTACAGTGGGAGGTTTTCCTTTCCATAAATCATACGTAGTGGTGGATGTACCTTTCCTAACATATACCCTGTTAATAATGTAACATGATGTGCTCACAACTTCTGCCCAGAAATGCTTTGCTACTTGGTTTGCATGTAACATGGCGCGTGCCATTTCTTGTAGAGTCTTATTCTTTCTCTCTACTACCCCATTCTGCTGAGGTGTTCTAGGCGCAGACATACGATGCATTATCCCCTGATCAGCACAAAACTTCTCAAACGTTTCATTTAGAAATTCACCTCCTCTATCACTTCTGATGCTTTTGATAGGACCCTTCTCATTCTTAAGTTGGAGTGGTAATGTCCGAAAGCTCTCGATTGTTTCAGATTTTTCTCTTAGAAATCTTACCCATGTATATCTGGTGTAATTATCTACCAACACAAAGATATACCGTTTTCAAGCTATGCTTTCAACTTGAATGGGCCCCATTAAATCCATGTGGACTAAATCAAGAGAATCTTTGGTGGTTATCTCAGCAACCTTGGGGTGATGAACCTTGATTTGTTTACCTTTTGAGCATGGTCCACAGACAAAGTTATCATCATTTTTTAACTTTGGTAATCCTCTAACCAGTTCATGATTTGCCAGTTTGAGTAATGTTTTGACGTTCACATGACCTAACTTTCGATGCCACATATCAAGTTGAATGGGAGCTTCAACTATAAGACATTGTTCATTTGGTTTCCACATGTAGTAGTTACTACCAGTCCTGATTCCTTAGAGTTTCACATCTCATGTGATGTCAACAACATGACATTGTTTCTTTGTGAAGGTCACAGCTAGACCTTCATCACACAATTGACTAATACTAATGAGGTTTGCAGTTAGTCCTTCAACTAGGAACACATCTTGCAATTTTGGATTGCTGTTACCTGTAGTGTCACCTTTTCCACGGATTTTTCCTTTAGCTCCTCCACCGAATGTGACCTTTCCAACATTTGCGGATTCCACATCTTTTAGAGATTCAGTTCGTCATGTCATGTGTCTCGAACACCCACTATCAAAGTACCAGGCACTATCTTGTGGTCCAGTGACACTTACTTCAGAAGTTAGTGCTGAGTAGCAGTATAAGAATTCTTTTCTTACCCAAACATGGTTCCTATATTCTTTTATCCACATAGTAAGCTTTTTCATGTAGAACTTGAAAAATCCTTTCATGCCACCATTCACATTCAAGCTTACGATGTCCCTATTCCTTATAGTAGCTACATTTAAACCAATCACGATTGTATTTTCTCTGTGCACCTCTGGCATTAGGTGTCCTCTTCTTGTGTTGTGACATAACATGTATCCTGCTTTGATTGTCTGGGACAATACCACTTCCTTTTACAAATGTAGTAGTCTTACTTGTACTGCCTTCATATCCCAGGCCATGATAACCATGTCTTCCCATCATCAATAGTTGATCAAGATCTTGAGTTTCTTTTGAGAGCATCTTCATTTGCTTTAATTGATCGCTTAGTTGGTTTTGTAACAGTCCATTTTGTTCCTTTTCATCTAGTAGCTCTGTCCTCAGAATGTCCACAACTTCCGTAAGGGTCTGATTTTCAGCTCTTAATTCTTTATTATGCATTTGACACGTTGCCAATGCAATGCACAGTTCACCTTCTTCAGTAGGTACATCTTCACATTCTGATTCAGTGTCTGAGTCTTCTTGAATGATTCCAACATAAGCCACAAGGTTCAGCATCTCATCTTCGCTGCTCTCTTCTGTGTCTGTATCATCGCTGTCATCATCTTGGCTGACAAATGACTTCTCCTTATGCTTTAAGAAATTGATACATTCAGATTTTACGTGTCCAAACCCTTTGCACTCATGACACTTGATGGTTTCTTTCTTCTTGAGATTTGGACAATCTGCCTTATAGTGACCATAACCTTTGCACTCATGACATTGTATGTCACTTCTCCGATAATTCCTGTCCATATCAGTCCTTATCTCAGGTTTAGCTTGATGGGAAGGGTCACGACGTTGCCTTCAATCAAACTTCTTGAAGTACTTCTTAACAATAAGTCCCACCATATCCTCGAGAGTGTCCGAAGTTTGTGATTCTGTTGCTGTGAACGCTACACCACTTTTCTTCTTAGGTTCTTCCTGTTTGATTTCAAGTTCTCGAGCTTGCATCATCCCCACAACCTGTTCAAAAGCCATTTCATCCGAGTTTTTGGCAATCTGAAGTGCTGATTTATGAGATTGGTACTGATTTGGGAGACACCTTAAGAACTTTTTCACCAGTTTTTATCTTTGTAGGTTTTTCCTAGAGCATCAGACGCATTGGCAATTGATGACAGTTTCCCACTGAACTCTTCAATGCTTTCATCCTCTCCCATTTTTATTCTTTGAAATTCTGAGGCCAATAAATCCATTCTCGTTCTTCGAACATCATCAATTCCTTCATATGTAGCATGAAGAATGTCCCATGCTGATTTTGCAGTCTTGCAACCTTGCACACGTTTGAACTGATCTTTTGTTAAAGAGCACCAAATAGTTGAGAGAGCTTTTGAGTTATATTTGGATCTGAGTTTTTCGGCATCTGTCCATTCACTTGATTCTCTTTCAATCCATGCTCCTTTTTCGTCCTTTTTAACAGGTATTGTCCACCCTGAGGTGACAACATTCCAAGCTTCCTCATCTATTCCTTTGAGTAGTTCACGAATTTGAACTTTCCACCATCCGAAGTTGTCGGGATCCAGAAGTACTGAACGGGTCATAGGTAATTGCGTGTTCTCCATTCTTTGTCACGGGATCTTCACCTGTTTGTGAAAGAAATTTGTGTCTTTCGTCAAGTGCCCTCTCTGATACCAACTGAAAGTTTGGTAGAACACACAAATACAATTAGTTTAAGATTTAAACAATTATTAGGCACACAAGTTCTTTATTTATTTAACTTCTTTAATAAGTTATTACTCCACAATAACCTTATTAGCTTAACAACTACCCAAAACCCCAAACTGTTCTTTCTCACAAGATATAAAACCTCTCGAACAAAAACTCAACTCTCACCAATAACCCTAAAAACTTCACAATTTCTTCATTGACCAAGTGTGTCTCCTCCTGCAAATAAAAAACAACACAAAAACTGTCACTCACATAAAACAATAGCACAAACATATAACACACAATATCTATTATTACCTCTATTACAACAGCAATTTGCCGAACCTTAACTGAAGAAGAGTACTAAATATATAGCCTTAGGATTGTGTATGTCATTCTAGGATTGTCTCAATCAAAGATTCAAAGCTGTTGTGGATAAACTTTTGGCATTTAAAACAATTTATGACTAATCATATAGATAAATCACATGGTTCTCAATGTAAACTACAACAGCATAACATGATAGTTGTAGAAGATGAACAGAAACTAAGAAGGTTTGTTACCTGACGAGAATGTTTCTACCAATGAAAGTTCAGACAAGTGCTTGTCTACCTTGACAGAAATAATGGCATGATCAAGGAGAGGAAGCAGATTATGGTGGTTGAACAATGATGATACACGAATCTCCTCCCACACCAATTCAAGTTGCTCCTTGTTCTGAATCAGAACTTCTTTCATAGCATAAGTTCCATCAGCTACAAAGAAGTCACACAAAACAATTCACTTAAGTCTTGGGAAAATGTGAAAGAATTTAAAGAACCAAGCTAGCTCACCCAGCATATTCTAATGCCATTGAACAAAAGACAAATCAAACTCAAGAATACCATAATTTATGATGCACAATGGAATGAACTTTTAGGTAATACCCAATTTGGTTAATTCAGAGTCAAACTATATTAATGAGAATTCAAGGTAATCACTATGCTTTGCCTATCATACTAACTCAATTCTTGCTCTATTAGTTCGTCATTTACTGGAACAAGTTTCCATAGCCTACAAATACTCTATCTTCAAAATCCCACTGTATAATCCAAAATTCACAAGCATATGGCAAAGGAAATCAAAAATAAATATAATAAGAAACATCACTTCAGATTCAAATCAAAATTCACAAGCATATGGCACAAGAGGGTTTGATTTTGTCAAAATCCAAAAAGAGAAATCGAAATTGCCCTAATCGCGAAAAAAATAAGAAAAGGTTCAATTTACCTCTAATCAACAATGGTGAAGGAAGAAGAAAACATTGATGGAGGTTGTTTGAGCCGGAGATTGACCGGAAATTCGAAGAAAGCGACGGCGAAAGAAGAGAGGAAATCGCTATCTCTGATTTTTTTTTTCATTTTACCGCAAATAATGGGAAAGAAAAAAGAAAAATAAAAATAAAAATCAGAGCCAATACAAGCTTGACACGTACGCGTATCTTAAATGATCTTAGGGCAAGATTAACGGTGCATCTTAGCCGAATCTTAAACAAAAATAACAATAAAATATTAAAATATTAAACAAACGACCCTTGTATTGAACTAATTAAAACATTTATTTTTTCTCCTAAATACATTCTAAATACAATTAAGAACCCATTAGACTTTGCTCTTGTATTATTTTTTTTTTCACTTGAGAATGGTTATATTAAGGTCAAAAGGTTTGGGTTAAACCAAATACAAACTTAATAGAGCCCAATAAAACCAAAAACAAGGTAGCCAAGCAAATCTGTTAAAAAAACAGAGCCAAAAAAACAGAGAACCAGGGCAAAAAGGAACATAGATGAAATGAGACAAAAGATTCTAAACTGAGGTGGCTTCAGATGAGAAAAGATCAGCTAGCCAAATAGGGGGTCCAGAGGCAACATAATATTGAGTTCTTTCATCCGAGACCATACTTTTAGCAACAAGGAAAGCGCCTTTGTTTACTGATTTAGGCTCAAAAACAAACTGCCAATTGGGGAGGAAGGATAAAAGTTCCAAGCAGGGATGTGATGATGATTCCAGAGCTGGCCATTCAAGAGGGGATTGGATTGCCTTTGAGAGGTTGTTAAAAGACGATGCAAAGATCATGTAGTCCATTCTTAGATCAATGACACTCTGAATGCTCCACAATATCACCTCTTGAGCTAATGACCAGTGAGAAGTCGGGTTGATAAAGGCTTTCCTCGAGTGCAGCCTAACATTCCCTTCTGAGTCTTTTATAACCCAAGAGCCTCCTCCTATCCTACTGTTTGCATCCCAAGCCACTGCAATATTGCATTTTAGCCATCCCAATTCAGGTTTCCCCCACCTTTTAGGAGGTTTATCAGATTGAATGAAAGTGGTTGAGTCCTCACAGTCTTCTTTCTCCTGAGACTCAATCCAAAAATGTTGTTCCTGAGATGCTTTCAAAATAAGGTCCATAGGAAAGTAGATTTTCCCTTCAAAAGTGAGGAGATTTCTATTCTTCCATATGTACCATAATAACCAAGGCCATAGAGGTCCTTTTTTCTGGTTACTTATATCAGAGCTCCTCATAGAAATAAGGAAATGCAGGTTCTGATACACAGAGGAAGGATGATAACCTTCTGAAGGGTGGGGTAGCATGGCTAGTGCCCAAACTTGTCTTGAGTAGGCACAAGTAAACATCATATGATTAATTGTTTCTGGTTCTTGTCCACAGACTTGGCACCTTAAGTCTATTCTTCTGATTCGTTTTGCAAGAAGATGAGCTACTGGAATAGCCTGGGATATGGCTTTCCACATGAAAATCTTGATCTTTGGGACTGTTTTAGTTTTCCAGAGGCTTTCTTTAATGGGGTTTAATGAAGGTCTCTGCAGCTGATGAGAGTACAACTCTTTGTTGTTTTGTTTGTGAGCAATATCAAAGCCTGAACTAACTGAATAATGGCCAGATACTGAATGGATCCAGACCCAAAAGTCCTCCTTCCATACTGCAGGCTGTATTTTCAGTATGAGATCTATGTCCCTCTGTACAAACAAGTCTTGCAATTTGTCTCTAAACCAAAATTTGTTAGGGAAGTCAATGAGATCTGCTACCTTGAGGTCTAAGTTAACCGAGAAATGGTTTAACAAAGGCATTCTGATGTTGTTGTCCATTATCCAGAGGTCTTCCCAGACTTTTGTAGATCTGCCATTCCCTATTCTTTTTTCCAGACCTGAGGCAAGTAGCTTCCTACCAAAAAGAACACTTCTCCAGGCAAAAGAAGAGTATTTGCCTACAGGAGCTATTAGGAAGTTTGAAGAGGGGAAATATCTAGATTTAAGAAAAGTTGCCAATAGGGAATGGGGTTGGGATATGATTCTCCAGGCTTGTTTAGCAAGTAAGGCCTGGTTG
>OVBE01011718.1:0-13937 GCA_900406425.1 Iberis pinnata
ATATTTTTACATGTTATATGATCATATACATGTCTTTTGATTGTTGATTGATGATGTTATTATTGTTGGTGAAATAAATGTTGAGTTGTGGTCATACTAATTGTATGATATTATGTGATGTGTTGAAATGATGATGAGTATGGGAATGTGGTCTATATTGGACTGACAGGTTCAATGTAGCTCAATAACAACTGACGAGTCCAGATAGGTCCAAAAGTTATAAAGAGCTAATCGGGCCTCGCATATAGGTACAAAAATTATAAAGAGCTAACCGTACCTCGTAGATGGGTTCAAAGGGTATAAAGAATTACCCGAACCTTGTATTGTTGTGAAACGATTTGAATGTTATGAAAGTTAACTTGTATCCTTACAAGTTAGTTGTTGCTAGTATCTAGGTTTATGTGTTTGGATGTTAGATAGTTATATTGTGAATATGACATTTAATTTTATATGATGTAATGAATGTTAAATGTGTTTAGATGGTTGTTATTGTGTTTCGTGTGGGTTCTAATGTTCATACCTCACTGAGTAATCCAAATTACTCATCCCTCTCTTATCTTTTCAGGTAAATTAGTTATCAGAAGTGGTTGTTCAAGATTTTTTTCGTTGGTGAAGTTTTCAAAGTATGTTTTGGGAAAAGTCTAAGGTATAACACGATGCCCTAGCCTGTGTGGTAGGAACAGGTGTTACAACAACGTTACATAGAGAGATAGGTCTGAAATCAATGATTTTGTCTGCATTGATCTTTTTAGGAATCAAAATAATGATGGTACAATATTACTATATAATTAGTTGAACTGAAGAGAATAACTCTTCCATTGCTTTTACCACATCAGTTCTCATCCATTCCTATGCATTTTGGATAAATTCTACATTTTACCATCAAGATCAGGAGATTTTTTCTTTGGGAAAGCAAACACAACAACCTTAATTTCCTCTTATGTAATTTTTTGAAGCAGAGTTTGCTTCATTTCCTTTGTACACTTAAAGGCAGTATGATTCTTGATAGTTTCAAGTTGCTCTTCGTCCAGCTGAGGAGATTCAGTCCCAAGAAGATTCTGGTACAAAGTAGACTGACACAGTGTTCAACGGTGTCCTCTTGGGATTCCAGACAAGTACTATCTTCTTGAATAAGGTAATATATGTTGTTGGATGATTGTCTTGCAACCAACATTTTAAAGAAGAACATAGAATTAAAATCTCCATTCTCTAACTAGTGGACTTTGGATCTTTGGATCTTTGGAGGAGAAATCTCTTTGGCTAAAGTAAGAGTTTGCCATTTTGCATATGCTTCCTTTTCCAGCCTTGCCAAGTTTGGAGATGGGTTAGCCATAAGGGTAATTTGAGTCGTAGATAAGGCTTATGTAGTTTGAGCTACTTTCTTTTTAATGCCTGAGAAAACTTTGTTATGAAAATTTTTAATGTTACATTTTATATTCTTCAACCTTTTTGAGAGTTTGAACATTAAATTTCCCTTGATCTCTTGTTGATTCCGATATTTTTCATCATTGAAAGAAAATTTGCATCCATAAGGAGATGATTAGCAAACATAAATCTTTTTCTTTTAATATGCCTCTGCGAATGAATATGCACACTACTAGAACAATGGTCATAGAACAAAGGATCACTGAAATCAACAAAAGAATTCCTAAACTTAAGTTTCTAGTCATCATTCACTAAGATTCTATCTATCTTCTTAACTATAGGTCTCTCAACTTGCTTGTTGCATCATGTAAAGTCAAATCTTCTATTTATAAATTTAATAAACAGTCTATGAACTCATTCATACCACTAGTTACTTTATAGCTTCCAATTGAATAGTATTCTAAGTTTAGAGATTAGATCTCTCATTATTATCCAAGGCTTACCATTTACAATTGTGTTAGAACTGAAACTAATAAGGTCATTCCAAAGCAGTCTTCTTCTGTATTTCCACTCTTGCTATGTCAAAGGTTGTCAACTTTGTTGTATTTGGATGACGCACTACCGGATCTCCTACCAGGCTTGCTATCCTTTGTAAACCTTCCCATGAGAAGAAATGGATTGGAACACCATGAAAATCTATCCAACTTGGCATAGTTGTGAGTTTAAGGATTTGGGGTTCTAAACTATGCTCCCAACTTGCTACAAATAGAGCTTGTTTTTCTACATGCCACATTCCCTGAGTAAGAACACGCTTACGGGTTGCATTAATAAGATAAGATTTGTATGATATCCTTTAGATTGAGATATCTCAGAGTTTAGGACTCCATATCCCATTTACAGCGTGGAATGTCCCTGGTGGAAGAGCTTTCCCGTGGAATTGTATGAGGATAAAACATTCTCAATTATTCTTTCTTTCTGTGATCACAAAGTTTGGAATCCCAACACATAATTCACTTGATTCTAAAGTGAAAGGAGTACTCTTTTGCTTCAATCTTCCGTTTGGGCCTTGTACTGCATCTAGTCAAGAGTGCTTGAAGGCCTTTTTTCAGGATCCATGGAGATTCCAGGTTCAGAAATTAGAAGGGTCGAGTCCTGAGGCTTGACCTAAGAACACAAATTTGAAGGCTTCAATTTTTGACTGGGAAAGTATTTGGGCTTCCACAGAGGAGTTCTTATCATTCGCATATGACCGAGCAGAGGGAGGAGCTTTGCCTGAAAAAAGGAAGGGGAAACAGAGGGAGAGAAGAGGAAGACAGAACAGAAGGGGGACGACACTTTCGAGGGGTGGATTTTTGGTTAGCCATCGGGGTTGGTGGAGTCAGAGGCTAGGGACTAACTCCGGTGAAAATCGGCTATTACTGAGAGATTGCCTTTAGAGAGCTGTCAAAATTTTACAATAATGAATGTGTTACTATTATGTGTATGTTATTTTATAAAAAAAATTAAAAAGGTGCCACGACTTTTCTATCCTTAATAAATAAGTAACTAACAAATGTTTATAAGATATTTTTAGTTAAAAATGCGTAGATTAATAAATTTTTAATTTAACTAAAATATTTGTGTATTAAAAACACTTCAACCAATCAATAAAAACTAATATTATATTATTATTTTTATAATATTTAATAGGTTATAAATTTGTCTAGAAACAAAAACATTTTATATTTTAAAAGAAAATAAATCTCTATCTAAAACGTTCATATATTATTTATATATTATGAAACAAAAAGAATATAAAAGGAATCAACGTTTGATGTAAAGAAAAGAATAATTATATGGTTATGTGGCGACAATAAGAAGGGAGCTAAGTTAATTGTAACCAGAAAGTGGAAACATGATCCGAGAGTTTCGAACCATATAGTAACTCTAATATTTTGACAGCTCATCCACTTTATTAAACATTTAATACTGATAAATTATACAGTCATGTGGTCCATGCATGTATCTCGATGCTAAAACGTAAATGGAATCTGGTTTCAGTCGTACCTATGTTTCTCTATTTATGATTCATCCATAGGACCCTAGATAGCTAATACTCCTTCCATTTCATATTTAGCAAAGTTTCAAGATTTTTTTTTTTTTAATTTAAAGCTATAGACCAATTTAATTAACAGTAATTTATCAGTTTTTATGGAATATAGATAGGTTAAATAATATTTTATGTTTTATTAATTAGCATACAAAAATTTTAAGCCTCAACTAATATGAAACATAGAGTTTTTTTTAAAAACATGGAGTATTTCATACAGTATTTTTTAATGATTACTGTTGTATATATCATATATGTATGATAAATATATAACATATTCAATTAACAAAGTATGTATATTATTGTTGACGGAGCTTTTATCAAGAAACATGAACCAAATAGAAAGTGTGGATCAAGCTCTACAATACTACTACTAACTAACAAGAAAAGCATAAAATATAATAATAGCCTTCTAAATCGATTAATCGAAAAAATAATCTCTAAAATAAAAAACAAACTAATAGAAACTCATGTTAAATTTTCTATTAGGGTGTGTCTTATTTCAAAGATTATGTAGGAGACAAAGCTGCGTCGCTGGTCGAGGCTATACCAATTAGAAGACGTCGGCCTCTCCCTTCCGTTCGTCTCCTCTTTGCATTCGTGCATGCGACATCGGAATTACAGATCCGCTCCCTTTTCTATCTCTCCTTCCTCATCTGCAATTGTTGCTGGTTTTTCCAGTCACCACCGGCTCAATTTTAGGCCACTCCGGCGCCGAATTCATACTTTGGCGTTTGTAACTTTGGAGTGGCCGACACCGCGGCGGGTTTTCTGTTTTTGAGTTTGGTTTATGTTAATTAGGATTTTTTTGTTTAGATTGGCTGGTTTATTCTGGTTACAATTTTTTTAATTTTTTCTTCTATACCAAGTTAGTATGGTTTAGTTTCTTGTGGGTTAGGGTTGATGTATTGATTTAGGTCCATAAAAACTAAATGGACCTAACTCTGAACTACTCCCTCCGTTTTTGAAAGGATGATGTTTTAGAATTTAGTTTTGTTTCTAAAAAGATGATGTTTTAGGTGAAAACACTTTAAAAGAAAAACATAAAGTAAAGTAAAAGTTGATTTCCTTAATCTACGTAAAAATTCCAAAATATACTCGTTTCAGGAACCGGAGGTAGTATTATAATTTGTAAATTTAAAATCTTTTACAAAAAAAAAAAAATCTTCTTTGGCTAATACACCCGTAACATAGAGTATTTATACATTTATAAAAAAAAAAATATATATATAGAGTATTTATACCCTGTGCATATTGTTTCTTTTTTCTTCTTTTAATTTTCCTGTAATAATTGCGCTTCTAAACTAATTCTCAGAAGGTATTAAATTAGTTACAGTAACAATTTTGTTTTTATTTTTGTTTTCTTAATTCGAGCACCTGTTTTTTTATTTTTTATAATGACTTGAACAGTTAATTGTCGTATTTTATAGTTCTCCGGTTTACTTCGAGAAAGTGTCATAATCATTTGTTAAGTCCAAATCGGCAAGTTCTTGACCAAAAGAGTATGAGTGGCCAAAATCAATTTACCAAACATAATAAATAATAATATTTGTTTATATATATTCTCGTTATATATATATATATATATATATATATATATATATTAACGCACAAATTATAATTTATTATATGTAATAACATTTTTTTGAAATTTAGCTTATTTTTTTAAAAAAATATAAAAATTTGGAGGTTCCAGTAAATAAATATAAAAATAGGAGACAAAAAGAAACAAATAAGTATAATATAAAAAATATGATAAAAAGTTCATGTAAATTAGAAATATAAAAGAGCTAACTATATACTACTAGTAGTATATAAGAAAATTAGCTATACCTCCTACACTTTTTTGTTGCAATTTTGAAAACGGAAAATTTTGTAACCATATTGAGTTTTCCATATTTGAATTGTTGATAAATATTCTCTACATTTATTTTTGTTGATGGGATTATTTTTCGGAGTGTACATATAACTTGGATTAGTCTTTCAAAATTTAGTTATAGTTTATAAATAATTAAATGCAGATTTGAATATTTTTTTAAAAAATATTAATTATATTGAAAAAGAAGGAATATAAAAGTGTAGAAAGTGTACGGCATGTAAGGACTAGACATTAGAGTGAGAATAAATCGGCGAACGGCGCCGTATTGATAGCCGGCCGCCGGAAAAAAATAATGGAGGAAGGTAGAGCTAGCCAACGTCTTGTTCTTGTAACATGCCATGTGATTGCCAGCTTCACCGACACGTATTATCACGATACTGTTCACCATTTAATACGATAGTATTTTTCTATCGAGGAATTTCACTTGTTAATTTATTAATGAGTTATGACAAATCCCCATGTATATAATTTGGAATTTGGAACAAAGTTCCAATTCATGCACTAATCACAATGTAATCGTCAATGAGGCACCCTTCTTCTCTCATGATTGCCTTTGTTGCTTAACAGATTAGTATATGTCTGTTTGGTGCAATTTGGTTTATTTAGCATTTTAAGACATTAATTCTTACATATTCATTTTTTTATTTTACTTATTATTTATTTCAAGAAGTTACAAGCAATTTCGAACGGAGAATATTAACTATGCTCACCTATGCAGATACGTTTGATCTTCCTACACAATGACCTTCTAGCTCCATCAGTAGGCATCCACCTTCGATGCATACGATCTTTGATAGTTGAGTGTTTTGTCAGGCGATTTTTTTTCGATGTTTTTTTTGTCAGTCGCCTTCGTCTCTTTCATCTCCCCTATATGACGACTCATCTTCCTCATTTATGCATTTCACCCTTTATATTATTCTCTGTTTTCTCTTTTACGTCCTCTGTGTTTCACTCTCCGCCATGGCTGGTGACCTCTGGAGACATATGCAACACATATCCCTTGGTTCTCACATGCAACCCATCTGATTGAACCCTGACACTCGTCATACCTTGAATCGCAACAATTGCTTCAGTCTGGTGGTGCACATTGTCAATCACTTGCAACAAAATCTCATCGTCATAAAGAACACTCTTCCCAAGGCTTGCGCTTGCATGATCGAGTCACAACTGAAATCAATGATGACAACTTCATTCAATTCTTCTTCAAAGAATAACACCATATCTTCTCAGTTTTGGAGTGTGGACCATGGTCTTTTAGAGACTGGATGGTCGTTGCCGATCGTTGGATGCACCGCTTCTACCCGAATTTTCTAGCTATGATTTCCTTTTGGGTCAGATCTATGGTCTCCCAAACGGCTGTCGTTCTCAAAAAATCGTCAAAGATATTGCTAAAGAACCTGGTTATGTGGAGGGCTACCGCCTTGTTGAATCTACAAAGGATTTGACCTTTGAGGTATGGGCTAGGATCGATATCCTGGTTGATTCTCCACTCTATTTTATTCGCACAGTTCAACTTGAAGATGGTTCGGATCTAGTGTTTCTGCGTTTCGTATA
The DNA here is from genome assembly GCA_900406425.1 of Iberis pinnata. NCBI lineage: Eukaryota > Viridiplantae > Streptophyta > Magnoliopsida > Brassicales > Brassicaceae > Iberis > Iberis pinnata. Next base: position 6,888 of record OVBE01011718.1, read on the forward strand.
TGACCGGTTGAGGAAATTCTGTTGTAGGTGTGGTTTGATGAGTCACGGTGCTTTGCGTTGTAACCTATCCCCTGATCCACAACCAGAAGCAGTACATGCTGAAGCCTCTTTTATTGAATATCAACAAACTGATCAGCCTCCATTGCATGTAGCTCCAGCACCTTCCTGAGCTCATTAACACGCACAAATCAGCTCGTCTAGTACATATGTTGATTATGGTTCCTCCAGTCTTCCTACTATCGATATATCTGCTCATTTGGAATCTATTTACCAAGGGTAATTTGCTGAAAATCCTTTTCCGTATGGTAATACTCTCACCAATCATATCCTTACAAGTTACATTCAGGAGGTTGGATAATGTTGTGGAACGGCGCAACAAGCTCGCAAGCGCAAAGCATAAGACGATCCTTCGGATGCAAGTCCAACTAGTCGGCACATACCTAATTCACCAAGTCTTTTTACTGCCAATGTGGTGGTTGTCGTTCATCCACCCGAGGAGTCGTGATCATTTTGCACTGGAATGTTCAGGGATTAGGGGGCCCTTGACGATTTTATACCTTCAAGATATTATAAAGTCTTATAAACCGGATATCGTGCTCCTCACGGAAACTAAAAAATCTACTTCGTTTGTTTCTCGCCTAAGTCAAACTCTAGGATACTCAAAAAAATTTGTAATCCCACCTTTTGGTCGAAGAGGAGGATTAGCTATTTTTTGGACCTTCCTTCTTTTTCTTTACGTATTTTTGGGACTCCCTCGACCAACCTATTCTCGACATTTATAACTGGACCTTATGATCCACCTTTCTATTTGTACTATATTTATGGCTCTCTGGTTTACTCACAATGTATACGTCAATGGAAATTATTAAGCAATCGACTCTCATCGAGCTCCTCTAACAATAATTCTCATCTACTTATAGGTGAATTCATTGACATTTTATCCAATCCCGAGACAGTAGATGGTTCTCTGCGTCCAAACCGTACATTTCATAGTTTCTCTAACTATATTTCCTCCTTAAGCTTACATGATGTTAAATTTCTTGGCGATAGCTTGACTCTGATGGGACGAAGACACACTCATCTCGGCAAAAACCATGATAGATGGTGCAATGGCTAATATCCACTGGCACAATTTATTTCATAATGCTTTGGTATGATCCCTCCTTTGGATTGGCTCTGATCATACCTGTCTTTTTAAGTATGATTCTCGCTAGGGTTCGAATCCTGCAGTGTGTACTCTCATATCTCAAAAATAGACTATGTCTCGCCCTACTCTTAATCTGAATAATTTCATTTCTATTTTGCAAACCAATTGTTTCGTGTTATGTAAATGCTGATCAACACATCATACAAATTCTCACCATCAGATTATGCATCTGAAATTCCTTTTTGTAGCTTAAAATGATACCACCCCTTATTTTGATTACATCAGAACTCTAAAATATGACTTATTCGTTCAATATAAATTGGAAAAAGAGTACTAGCGCACTAAGAGTATAGTACAATGACTACGTTCTGGCGATCGAAATACTTCGTTCTTCCATAAAAAAAAACAAAGATGTAATTCCAACCATATTGTTTTCATCAAAAAACAAAATGGAGTTGATTTTTTTACCAAACTACGATCAAAGAAGAAATCCTTGAATATTTTACGAAACTCTACTCCCCACATGCCAAATCAGATCCAGATAGTCTCTTACGTTTTCTGCCTACTAAGGTAACTCCATATATTAATGCCCTCTTACTCGGCCTCTAACAAATGATGAGATAACAACGACTGTCTTCCAAATATTACGAGATAAAGCCCTGAGACCAGATGGGCTAGGAGTTGGATTTTATCATGACCATTGGAAAAATATACGTAAAGATATCATTAATATGGTCCAAGCTTTCTTTCATAATGGAGTTTTTGACAATTCCCTCAATCACACACGTATATGTCTCATTCTAAAACTAGGCCACCCACAATATGTCTCTGACTATCGCCCCATAAGCCTAACCAATGTAGCTTACAAGATCATTGCAAAATCGACTTAGCAAATTGATGCATTCCTTAATCTCAGAAAATCATCCAGCTTTCATCAATGAACGACCAATTACCGACAATATCCTTATCTTACATGAGTTCTTGCAGTCTTTGGGATATCTTACACTTAAGTAACCATATCTTGCATGTAAACTAGACATCAGTAAGGCTTTTGATAGAGTTGATTGAGATTACCTCTGTTGCCTAACGTCTAAGCTCGATTTCAGCCTGCAATGGATTTTTTGGAAATTACTTGTGTCACAATAGCTACTTATTTAACATTGAGTAATGGAATACCACATGACCATATTATACCTTCTAAAGGTTTAGGACAGGGTGATCCATTATCCCCATACCTATACTTACTTTTCTCTGAAGGGCTTTCTTGTATCTTACAACACTATAACCAGATGGGTTTTTTACATACATTCAAAGCTTCTCGTCGAAGCCCACCTATCTCACATCTATTTTTGCGGATAAATCTTTAATCTTTTGTCAAGCCTCCATCTCTGAATGTACTCATCTGAAACATGTCCTCTCTCTCTCTCTATGCAGATGTCTCCGGCCAACAAGTCAACTTTAATAAGTATGCAATTACATTTATCAAGGGCATCCCTTTAGACCTCCAATCGTCTTTGTCCCAAATTCTAAAAATCACAGATACTTATGGTTTTACAAAGTATTTGGGCCTTCCAAATTGGATTTCACGTAATATCACCTCAACTTTACGTATTGATACAATAAGTTACTCTCTCTGGCGAGAAAAGAATTCTTGATTAAAGCATTAGACACGACCTTACCAACATACAGTAGTCTTGTTTTTCTCTGCCAAAAATTTACTTTTTCAGGCGTTTTTGGTGGTCGAATCCGAACAAAAAAAGATCAATTGGGTCTCGTGGCAAAAGATTACGCAACCAAAGAGTTTATGTGGGATCAGATTCTATGACTTACATGCTTTACATATTGCATTACATGGGAAATAAATTTGGCGCTTACTTACGAAACCATCCACCCTTATGGCTAAAGTCTACAAAACAAAATATTACCCACATCGTTCTTTATTACAAGCCAAATCACCTCGTCATTCAAGTCTTGCTTGGAAAGGCATCCTTGAAGGTACCAAACTACTTTTAAAAGGACTACGTCACGTCTTAGGAAATGGGGGTTCTATCAATGTGTGGGATGATAATTTCTACCTACTAATCCCGCCCGACTGCCAAGAAGTTTATTCCCAAATCTAAATCTAAATCATAAAGTCTCATAACTATTTCAATCGACCATGGGGCAATGGAATATCATTTTTCTCCAAACTCTAGTGCATCCGAATGACATAAAACATATAACAACCCTTTCACTATCGCTATCTAGATCTCTTGATTTTCTACGATGGGACTACACCATGAATGGTGATTATATCGTACGTTCAAGTTATCGTTCTTACCATCCTTCCACAGCTCCGAATCCTCTCACACTATCCCTCTATAAAACTATTTGGAATTTGAGCATCCCCAACAAGCTTAAACTATTTTGGTAGAAGCTACTACATGATGCTTTACCAGTCTCTGATACTTTACTAAAGCGTAAGCTAACACCTTTGCCATTCTGTATTCATTGTGGAGATGCGCTGAAACTTTTTCCCATTTATTTTTTGACTATCCCATGAGCAAAGAGATCTGGGAACTGTCTCCTATTACGTATCTTGCTAGAGATGATTCATTCTCCAACATTCATGAACAAGTCCACACCCTCCTCTCCCATAATCCCCAATCACTCTCTCCCCCCCCCCCCCCCANTTATAACCTAGTCCATGTGGAAGAGTAGGAACTCTTTACTATTCCAAGATAAAAATGGTTCATAACCAACATCATTTGTCATGCAATTTCCTACCACAAAACCTTATCTGATTCACTTCTATCACCAACTACATTCTACTCCCTAGCTCCTTCCACAACTAGGTTGTCTTCTAGCTTAATAGTTGCTACTTATCCGTACATTATTAAAGTTGATGCGCCATGGATTTCTGAGGGAACTCCTACAGGCATTGAATGACTTCTATATGATTTAAACGATCATTTAATCCTAACATGTAAAGGATCAATAACAACAGTAGAATTAAGCTTGATGAAGGAAGAAAAAGCATTGCAAAATGCTGCATCAACGCTCCATCGCTTAAATTACACACATGTACAATTTTGCGTGGACTCTCGTATTCTCCTCGATGCAATACAAACGTCGGAAGATGAGGAGATTGCTAGATATATCATTACTCCTATATGTGATAATATCCTCTCTCATGTAGTATCTTCTAATGTTTTTTCAAAAATATACCGTGTAGATGATATACAAGCCGATATGTTGGCTAAACAGGCACGTGTTTCTCTTTCACCAATTGTACTCTCATAGTACATCTTATGAATTTAGAATGAAATATAGTTGACAAAAAAATTCTTACATATTCAAGTTCAATTTTATTTAGAGATATGTTTATTTCTTTTTAAAAATAGTGAAAAGAATTGTCATGAATCGTGGTGAGTAAAAGATAAAATTATAAAAGAAAATTTGAAAAACTAGTCTTAATTCTGAAAAACCAAACATGTTCAATAAATCTGATTCATATTCATGTGAATAAAAATCAAACCATTATATGAGAATAAACTTGAGATTTACACGTAAAAACATCTCCTATTGGTCCAACACATTATGAAAAATGTAGTTTTAGGATATATTTGTTCATAAAGGTGACCGCAATAGTAAAACATAATTTTGTAGATTTCTTTATTCGTTGTTTTATATGAAACCTGTAACTGGTTTAAGAAATTTTTTTATTTACATAATATTTTTTAATATATTAGTTTAATCTCATGTTATCTTTTACGCAGAAAAACATATATTTCTTATAAAATATATAAAAATATGGATTTTGATATAGTGGTCAAAATATTTTAAATAATGTTCAAAATTACTAATTTAAATCCGCCGACAAAAATGATTTACGTCTTAATTATGTGTTAATAGTTAGTTTCGTACATCGGAAAACATTATGGACCAAATATCCAAAACTTCTAAAATATCAAAAATATAGAAAGAAATACAAAATTAAACTGATGAACCTAGTTTGTGAACATATCCATAAACAAGAAATCATGAACCTACTTTTCATATAAACCTATGCAATATCTGTTTAAAATAAAATTTATGTTAACATATCCAAAAATAATAAATATAGTCATAAGAGGATCTAAATACTAAGTTTTTTAAACAATAAGTTTGTAAACTGAAATATGTTATTTGGCAATTGATAACAAATATATTTTGTGGATCTGTTATGTTTTTGTAGCAGGGATCAGATGATCATTTCACTATTGTTGATCTGACCACGCACTCTTCAGGCCTGATACGGTCATGCCGTTCGCTGGTGTGTTGCTTCAGGTATCTTCGTTGAGCTGAGCAGCTGCTTGATCCTACATGATTCAAATCTTGGAAGGAGGGTCTTGACGAGTCTGGTCTTCTCTGCAGTGGGGGGGGGGGGNGACGAGCCTAGTCTTCTCTGCAGGGGGGGGTCTTGACGAGCCTAGTCTTCTCTGCAGGGGGGTCTTAACGAGCCTACTTGAGGGGTGAGAGTCGACGAGCCAACTTGAGAGATGAGAGACTTCTCGGAGAGTCGACAAGCCAATCTTGAGAGATGAGAGACTTCTTGGAGAGCCAACAAGCCAAATTATGAGATGAGAGACTTCTTGGAGAGTCGACGAGCCAATATTGAGAGATGAGAGACTTCTTGGAGAGTCGACGAGCCAACTTGAGAGATGAGAGACTTCTTGGAGAGTCGATGATCCAACTTGACAGATGAGAGACTTCTTGGAGAGTCGACGAGCCAACTTGAGAGATGAAAGACTTCTTGGAGAGTTGACACGCCAATCTTGAGAGATGAGAGACTTCTTGGAGAGCCGACGAGCCAACTTGAGAGATGAGAGACTTATTGGAGAGTCGACGAGCCAACTTGAGAGATGAGAGACTTCTTTGGGAGTCGACAAGCCAATCTTGAGAGATGAGAGACTTCTTGGAGAATCGACGAGCTAATCATGAGAGATGAGAGACTTCTTGGAGAGTCGAGGAGCCAATCTTGAGAGATGATAGACTTCTTGGAGAGTCGACTAGCCAACCTGAGAGATGAGAGACTTCTAGGAGAGTCGACGAGCCAACTTGAGATATGAGAAACTTATTGGAGAGACGAAGAGCAAATCTTGAGAGATGAGAGACTTCTTGGAGAGTTGACGAGCCAAATTGAGAGATGAGAGACTTCTTGGAGAGTCGACGAGCCAATCTTGAGAGATGTTCAGTTTATAAGAGGTTTCTAATGCAATTTTTCTGGTCTCTTTCTTGCCCTTTCCTAATTGGGGAGCTTCTTTCTATTTATAGAAGTGTTGTTCTCGCGTATCCTAACTGGAGGGTCCGCGTGTTTCTACTGCGGGCCGGTTACTAACCCGTTTCGGTTGTCGGTCTTGGATCTTTCAAGAGACTTTGGACTGGATTCCTGATGGGCTTTTGGTGGGTGCCAACCCAGGCCCAACAGTTAGCCCCCCCCCAAGTCGGTGAGGCGAACCGTTTCGACAACTGAAGTGGTCGACGAGGCCTTGAGGGAATCCGGATCAAAGTTTGTTGGACACGTTTTTACACTTGCCTTTGTTTCCCCCGATGAGATTGCACCACGTGGACGCGTACTTCAATGTCTCTTTTTGGACTCTTCGGCTTCCACGTCAACATCTATAAATAATGCCTCACTTCATATTCTCCTCATTCATCTCTTCACTTTCTTCAGGTAAAAAACTTGCTCTCCCTTCTCTCTAGATTCTCTATCATCCTTTTTTGTATTTCGTCTTTTCTTTCCTCTTTTTTTTTATTTTACTCTGCCGTGGACCCTTTCGACGGCCCATTTTTCCGGCGAGCTTGTTATGTCCGGCGAGGGTCACGATATTGATAACACTTGAATTTCATGGTTTGTACATAACATTTCTTATCACTTTTTA
>OVBE01011719.1:0-13937 GCA_900406425.1 Iberis pinnata
AACAAGATGGGATTTGTCCCTCCTATATAACGGGAGATAAATATCTCTAGGCCTATCAAAGATTTAATACTAAGAAATGCATGGCCGTGCTCAAACGGGGTGAATGTCAGTCGTTTGTTTAATTAGTATAAATCGGAGTTCGATAAACATGATCTAGCTTATTAAAGATGACAAAATTTCTTGCCTTATGCTGAGATCGAGATATAGAGACAAAAGGATTGTGGGAATAGTTGATTCCAGTACAAGTGGGAGATTGTTGGGAATGTCCTGAAATCTTCTGTACTTACTCTAGTAAAGTTGTAACGTTAAAGGTTTAACAATCATATAATATTAGGTGGTTATAATTTTTTGCTAGAAACTGCTTATAATCTATGGTCTATGAGTCCATTGCTAATATTATATGATCCTACAGGTTCACACACCTAAGCAAACTGGATTAACAATATGTATTAGGTTTTAACATTATAATATATATGTTTTATATAAGATATAAAATATATATATATATATATATATATTTGTACATATAATTATATATATAATGTATATATAATGAGGTGTATATATCTTAACGTGATTAAAAAGATTGGGCTTGGCCTATTAACATCACACGTCAACAAAGACATATATGGATACGTATGTGTTGATTAAAGTGTAGAGATTAACCTAACATTAAAAAAAACACTAAGAGAGAAAAAAGAGACAGAGACAAATAGTTAGGTGCGACGACTCTTTTTCTAAGATTTGATCTCGTCGATACTAGCATACTAAGTCAGATCCAGTTTGTGTGCGTGTGGATACCGGTAGAGGCACGACACTTGGAGTGCTCAGAAACCTTAGACTAATTCGGTTAGTTGTTCCGCCGCTGAATATCCAGGTATATTCAGATCTCTGTGTCCTAGATTTAATTCAATATTTGCACGAATACTAGCAGTTAGATTCATAACTAGAATTTATAAAGTATTATAAATTGTTACGAATCTAAGATTACTCAGTAAGAACGGGGTCTCTAAACATCAAGAGACAAGTATAATGCACCCAACCAAAATTCGAAATAACAATCACCACACACCAATCAAATGCTATCATCAAATGCATGCAAACATATTAAATATGATGTACCCAGCCACATCTCTACCACATGGGCCAGACAACCCTATACGGCCCCTACCGGCTCACACACAGCGCCAATCACTACATCGTCATGCAGGTCTTAGACGGTAGCTTCTGTTGGAGTCAAAAAAGATCACGACGAAATCAATGCCTCAAAGCTTTCATAGAAATATTAATCGCGCAATTAAATGGGAAAAGCCATGATACTTTTGAAAAGATCTCGTACATTAAGCTCACCAGTTGCTAGCTGAATCTCATAAATTCAGCTTGCCAGTTGGCTAGCTGAATCTCGTACATTCAGCTCGCAAGTTGGCTAGCTAAATCTCGTACACTCAACGGAACAAACTAACTAAGACACAATACTTCTGAAACATCACAAGATAATAATCGCTAAATAGCTCAGCGATTATCTCTGTACTCCTTTTACTTTAGTCGAGAAGGTTTTTTCCCACTAGGTTTTCCTATCATTACAGTTTTAACGAGGCAAGATATTCTGCTTACGTCGGATGTTGGGGCCAATGCTAAGCATGCTCTAAATCAATGTGTAAGAAAGACGAAAAACCTCGACAGATACGTTTCAGAGCAACAACAAGTAAATTAAAATCATTGGACAAACGCTTTAGTCTTAAACCTCACCATCTATAGAAAACACGCTTCCGATACACGGTAGCATATGTTTCTGGCATATGTTCAGCTCGCCAGTTGGTGAGTTGGATGATGCACATTCATCTTGCCAACTGGCGAGTTGAACGACACCCTTCGTATCGCCTCGAACCTCCCATATCTCATTTTATGTCATTCCGAGCTTATGTTGGACTTCTGAAATAAAAATTGTAAAAATTGAATAAGTCCCGAATTAATCATATAAATAGTTTTGGTTATCCTGAACACTGAGGTCACCTTAGCTATATGGTTATTTCCAACAACTTGCAAAAGAATCGCGAAATCTTCTCGTATGAAATTATCGTATAAAACTATAGTGGTTAGCCAAAATGTCAAGGATTATCTTAATTATACAATTAAAATTGTCATTTTCGGAATGGTCATAGGGATGCACTCATATTTATCAATCGTATAAAATATTAACGGCTAACTTCAACACTGTTGTAATCTCGCTTATACGATTAATATAATCTTTCCGCAAAGTTTCAATCATATCATCGTGTAAAAGCATGGTTCTCCGATGGGAACTGTGAAAATTGCCTAAACTGTAAAACGGCCCAACGAGGCCTAAACACGATAACGGCCCAGTTACGAGAAATCTAAAGCTCAAAGGAATATAAATTAAAGAGAAGTTAACTTAACTACCACACATTTTAGTACAAATAACTAGAACCATACAATTGTTTTTTACTACTAGCATTTTTTAAATTCCCCAGCGTGCCCTTCTATTACGTTGTGACATAAAACGTATTTACAAGAATGCCACTCGCCATGCAGGAGTTTGCTGACGTGTAGTAAAGAACGCATTTGTGAAGCGCTACTTACTATGATATAGTTGAGTTATGGTTACATTGCAGCTGAGTTAGGAGACACGTCTGAGTTAAGAGAAATTGGCTAACTTACAAACATAAGTCAACCGCTCGTGACGGCTTACTTACAAAAAGTTAGTTGATTTATGTGTAAAAGGTTGACCTACGGTCATAAGTCAGCCTATTTTACGGGTTACTTCCTTAAATCTAGCTGACTTACATGATAACACTTAACTTATGCACTCAAGTTACAGCTGACTTATACTTCAGCGGGATGACTTGTCAAAAATTTTACTGAGTTATAGTTATGAAATGGCTGAGTTATGTTTTGTCGGCTGATTTAATGATCATCGGCTGTCTTAGTTATTTAATGAACGACTGACTTATTGGATGTTTATACGGATGAGCTACCTACAGTCAGCTGTAAACAGTTGGATTAAAGTTAAACTCATCTTTTTTATGACTGACCTACTAGCGAAATATTAATTCCTAGAATAGCATTCATGTTACCTATGATTTAGTTGACGATAGGGCTGACTTATGGTTTTCCAGCCTTATTACGACTGATTAATTAGCGAAAAAATAATTACTAGAATATCATTCACCTTTCGACTGACTTAAGTTGTATTTAATGGTTGATTTACTTAGATTGAGTTATATTTTCGTTTTTCGGTTGACTTACCTTTTTCCCATGTCATCATCCATGCCATGTAATCATCATGATGTGGAATGATAAAAGTGAGAAAGAGGGTGTTAAATTATGTTTTGCATTGTGGATAGTTTTACCGATTCTTCTTCAGTAATAATCTTCTCCATCTATCTTCTTCATTTTACTCATCATCTTTCTCTGAGAGCTTATGGATTGGGTATTTAGTGTTTCCGGTAACTAGGTTAAGAAAAACATATATATATTCGACGCTGGCAATAGAGGATGTAGATATCTGCTTATAGATGGGCAAAAAACATGCGAAGGAGTAGAAAAGTTGCTATTCGAATATTACATATTGAATGAGTCGAGGCATCATATTCAGCTCAGCTATATGTCCTCGAATAGAGCTTTGATTACAATGGCGAATGATACTCCACCAGATTATGTCTGTAATACTCGAAAATTGCAAGGTTTTATAAGCCTATGGAAAATCGAACTTGTACGTCTTTGTGTGGAGATTAAGGAGAAAAAAGATGGCGAAGTTAGTCCGAATGACAGAGCAAAAGAGAAGAGTAAAAGGTTATATAGTTTTAGCTTAGAAAGAGAACTCTCAAACATTGAATCTAATAGCGATGATTATAGTGGGGGTTATGATGATTTCCATTTTGAGGACAATGACAATGACTGCGTAGTAAAGTGGAAGGAGGAAAAGAGAAAGTAGGCGGAGAAGATGAAGTGGTCGAAGAAGATCATGAATTCGACAACCGATTTCATATGTTCGATGACTTGGATGGTGCATCACTGAAAGATGATAACTTCAGCTCATACGGTGAGTATACAGTAGAAGACGAAGATTCAACAACGCAACCTCCAAAGAAGAGATTTCATAACTGGTCGATGAGCCGGTACAATATGAATCCAGAGGTTTTAACTGGAGATGATCGGTGGCAGTCGTTTTGTCACCTGAATTTGTATAGATGATTTTTTTAAATGCAGACTTTGGGATTGTATCGCTGATATTTATTTATTTAAATGCAGACTTATTTTCGTTTACGGCTGCTTATTTAATGGGTTTATATTGCAAACTTTTGTTCCCAATATATTTCAAATGTGCAAATGCCTAAGTTATTGTTTATCATTCAGCTGGGTTATTATTGTTTAATAATAAACGTAATGGCTAAGTGATTTTTATTGGGTACACAAAAAAAGAAAGAAAGTTATTTTTATTGTGTGCCTGAGTTATAAAATTCAAAATATACGAAACAGATTGAATGCATACTGTTTGTGCGCATATTAATAAATGTATGTATCCACTTTATAAAATCACAAGAGCTATTGAGATGTATGTTGAGAATTAATATACAATGTACTCTAATTAACTCATTAAGAGTCTTAACTCACTTATATACGGAGTATTTCATAGTAAACAATAATCAATAATCCATAAACCCTAAATGGGTTAAAGGGAGAACATTTATTATTATTTATATTTTTAATAAAAAAGAGATCTAAAATAAAGTTACTGAGAGTAAACGCGGCCACGATATTTTCTTACGCAACTATGATGTGATATTACGGGTGAAATGATGATTTTAACTCTTTGTTTCGAAAGGGTTTCTCATTTAATTAATAGTTAAATGTAATCTAACTAACTCTTTTAAGAGTCTAAACCCTAAACACTAAACATTAAACGCTAACACAGTCGTAACTTAGTCATAGAAAAGTAAAAATCATAACTTAGTCATATTGTCTATAACATAACGCTAACATAAGCATAAAAACCCAATTGTTTATTTAGATAACTCAGATATCATGAAAACACATTAACTCATATATTAGTACTGTATAATACAGATAAGTATTACCATTTCTAATATCGAGAAATTTTCATAACCAAGATCAAACTGATAGGGTTTGCGACTTTACGTTACCTCTAGAAGGATTTGCTTGTAAAAGTCACTAATCTGTACATGAATAAAGGTTTGATTGACGTTTTTTCGTTTAGAATTTTAAAATTTATTAAAGGGATCTCTATATTAAATAAAAAATGGTTTTTAAAAAATTTCATTACGATTTCAGTTACCGAGGTAAGAATAACTCAGCCCTTGTCAAGTTGCCGACTTAAGGATAACTCTGTCCTTCTTACATTTCAGACGTATGAATACCTCAGCCCTTATTAAGTTACTGAGTTATTCTTAACTCAGCCCTTGAGAATGACAAATATATTAGTCGTGTAATTCTCGCGTATCCTGTCCAACGAACTGAGTGAGTGATAAGGTTGTGAACTAAATTTTACAATACTGAACCATCCGTTTATTGAGACTAAATCCAAGCTAAATTTAGTTGAGACTTTAAATTTTGTTGAATTACTTTTGTTTTTGATTATTAACTATAAATGTTGTTGTTGTTTCGAGGAGCAATACGCATGCACAATAGTAACTAATGAGTACTGAAAGATTAAATAAAAAGAACAAAGAAAAAACCTTATAAATGGTTTAGTTATAGAATGTAGAAATCAAATAGAATCTGGAAAGTTCAAATCCCCACGGCCTCAGAAAAACTAATGAAGATAATCCATGGAATGATGAATCAGATTATGGACTTCTTATCGCTGAGGTCAACTATGAATTATCATGAAACAACTTCGCAGAGTTCACTTCTTCTGGCTTAGCACTTGAACCAGGATTTGTATATTTTCTACTGCTCACTGTCCTTTTCCTTCGTTTGGGTTCTGTATCCATAGAACCCATCCTGCAATGCGTAACATAAATAAACAAAATAGGGTAAACAAAACCTTCATTTGAACGGGATATTCTCAAGTTCAGCTATGCTAAATCAAGCAGTTGTAATTAGAGAACTTACATTGTTACAAGACAAAGAAGGGAAGAAGAATAAAATTGGAAGTTGAAGATAACTCCAACACCATCGACCTTGAGCAAAGCTTGACCTACTTGTCAGTTTCTTGGCAAGATCTATCTCCGCCTCGAAGATTACACTTTGTTGAATGACAAACTTTAGTTCTCGCGTATCCTGTCCAACAAAAAGAGTGATAAGGTTGTGAACTTAATTTTTCATTACTGATCCATCGGTTTATCGAGACGTGTATGAACACATAAATTGAATTTATCTTGGATTCCCTGACTAACATTTGTAGAAAATATTCTCTTAGTAATCAAGTAAAAGAATTAGACCAACGATTATTTTGTTTAAATAAATATGGATAAAAACAAAGACAAAGTATACATTCTGTTCCGATTCGGGTCTCGGTGAGATCCTTGAGATACATTTTAAAGAGCTAGATAGACTTTCAGTGTGAATGTTACACTATGGGTAAACGTTAATTTATAGCCAAAACAAAGTTTAAAAGGTGGGGATACACATGAATTGTGACTGTTGAATTTTATAACTCAGGCACTCAATAAAAATAACTTAGCCATTTTTTTATCATAAAAAAATAATAATAACCCAGCCAAATGATAATTGTTATAACCGAGGCAAATGATGCCTTAGTAGTAGTACTATGTAGCTATGATGGGATAATACGTTTCCGAGGTCAAACCCTATGCTTATTACAACGCAACAATTATTTTAGAGTATTAGGTAGTTACGAGGCGTGTAATGATGCTTATTACGTTACCGAGGACAAAAATTTGAAACTGATTACTTTACTCAGACATAAAGAAAAGAAATCCCAGCATTTAGTAATATAACTCAAATGTAACGATAATTTTGAATTCCATACCTCATACATCCTGTGAAAGTAACCCAGAAATACATTAATAATAACTCAGCCGTACTAAAATAATTTTGATATGTCCGTCAATGGTAAACTGTAACTCTGCCATTTACAAACCATAACTCAACTACTTTTTTAAAAAAACAAGAACTCAGTCGTATCACAAAAACATCAAATCCATAAATCAGTTTCACATTAAGCCCATTCCTTTTTTTCCCCCATAAATCCGTAATCAAACGTATTACTCAGTCGTTTCACATAAATATTCAAATCCCACTCTTATTAGTTTACCGAGGTAAATAAAAAAAATAGAAGAGGCGGGAATACGCAAAATCGTGAGTCTTCGAATTTATTTTTATTTTATATTAAAAAGGGATATAGGGAACTCTGCCATTTGTCTTTGAAGCGACGGTTCTCACTCTATCTCTCTCTATTTATTTCTCTGTTTGCTCTGTTAATTTCTTAACAAATTCACAATCTCTCTCTTTCGATTTTCCTCTCAAAGAGTACGCATGAAATCTCTCACTTTCGATTTTGATATTTCTCACAAAAATTATGCATTCAATCCGCTTCCTCCTGCTTATCCTATTCAACCTTCCAAATGCTTATTGGAATATTGGCTGCTTATCCTATTCAGTTACCAAATGGTAATTTAAGTTGAGAGTAAATTAAAGTGGTAATTTCAGTTCTATGTTCTGTTATATTGGATTCAATTTGTTATAATTTCTTCTCTTCCTATTTATTTTCAGCAACTTCAATGGGATAGTGGAATGCCTCTCTAACATTCCTCTTAAGATGCCTAGTTGTACACCCCGCATAATGGATATGTCTGTTGCTCTAAACGGTAGCTACAGATTAATGGTCCGTCAAGTGGTTATCTATCTTGGTTCGAATCCTATTGAAGTCATGCGCATTTTTTCATTAACAATAAAGTAGAAAACATTCATCCTTGAAGTGAATGGATCTGATACAGTTCTTGTTAATCTAGCTTCTTTTTATTTGTTATGTTGTAAATTAAAGTTCACTTGTAAGTGTTCTAAACAACTTTTGTTGCAAACCATCAGACATTTCACTTTCTATGTAGTAACGAGCTCTAAATGCTGTCAAATGTGCATAGTATGCTGGTGGTACTATTGATACAAGTTGTACTGCAGAAGAGATGTGTTAATAGTGCCAATAGCATACTACATGGGAAGTGAGATTTCTTGTTTTAGAACAAAAGTTGTTTAGAACACTTACTGGTAATCATCCAATTAAAGTACTTGATGTAATTTTGTTATTTACATATGGAACAACTTTTATCTTCATATTTACTTGTTAATGTAGTCATGTATTGTAAGATTAACCCATACCTTATCAAACCGAACCCGACCATATATAAACAGAACTCATACGTTTTTGAGATCAAACCCTATGCTTATTATATCAGAGTATTAGGCAGCTATGACGGGACGATAAAGTCAGTCTCCCGCAGAAAATGTGATTTTACGAGGTGTGTAATGATGCTTATTACGACACAGCTATTATTTTCGAAAATTAGGCAGTTACTAGGCATGTAATGATGCTTATTACGTTATCGAGGAAAAAAAATTGAAACTGATTACTTTACTCAGACATATAGATAAGAAATCCGAGCATTTAGTAATATAATAATTTTGAATTCCATAACTCAAACATATTGTAAAAGTAACCCAGAAATACATTTTCAATAACTTCAGTCGTACTAAATTAATTATTATCCGTCTGTCAATGGTAAACAGTAACTCAGCCAATTACAAACAATAACTCAGCTATGACGGGATGATAAAGTCAGTCTCTCTCTCTCTGCCGCGGAAAATGTGATTTTACGAAGCGTGTAATGATGCGGGAATACGAAAAATCATGACTCTTCTATTTATTATATTAAAAATTATGGGAATTTGAAGCGACCATTATTTCTCTATTTATTTATTTGTTTCTTGATTTATCTGCAAACAAATTCTCAATCTCTCTTTATCTATCTAAGGTTTTTCTCTCTTCTCTTCCCTTTCTCTCTAACATTTTTGATATTCCTCTCAAAGAGTACGCATAAAATCTCTCTCTTTCAATTTGCTATTGCTCACAAACAGTATGCATTCAATCCGCTTCACTCCTGCTTATCCTATTCAACCACCAAACGAGCTATAAATGCTATCAAATGTGCATAATATGCTGGTGGTATAAGCTGATGTAGTGCACAAGAGTTGTGTTAATAGTGCCAATAGCATACTATGCACATTTGACAGCATTTATAGCTCATTTCTACATGGAAAGTGAGATGTCTAATGGCTTGGAAAAAAGTTGTTTAGAACACTTACAAGTAATCATGCAATTAAAGTATTTGATGTAGTTTAGTTATCGATCTCCTAATAACTTTGCGTCTATGTAATGAGAAGTTTCAAAATAATACTCCCTCAGTGGGAAATTGGTTTGAGAGAAAAGTGTTAAATTTAATGTGACAAATTAGACTTGTATATGTTACGATTGTATTAGGAGTCCTATTCTCATATGGCTGAGTTTAGTTTGACTACATATTAGTTCTGTTTATATATGGCTGGGTTTTGTTTGATAAGGGGTGAGTTAATTTTACAATCAATGACTACATTAACAAGTAAATATGAAGATAAAAGTTGTTCCATATGTAAATAACAAAATTACATCAAGTACTTTAATTGGATGATTACCAGTAAGTGTTCTAAACAACTTTTGTTCTAAAACAAAAAATCTCACTTCCCATGTAGTAACATTCTCTACGTGCTGCCAAGATATGCATGTAGTATGCTATTGGCACTATTAACACAACTCTTGTGCACTACAACAACTTGTATCAATAGTACCACCAGCATACTATGCACATTTAAGAGCATTTAGAGCTCGTTACTACATAGAAAGTGAGATGTCTGAAGGTTTACAACAAAAGTTGTTTAGAACACTTACAAGTTAACTTTAATTTACAAATAATAAATAAAAACAAGCTATATTAACAAGAACTGTATCAGATCTCTTCACTTCATGGATGAATGTTTTTTGCTTTATTGTTGACACAAAAATCCTCATGACTTCATCAGGATCCTTCAAGTGGTAGTCAGCAGACTCCATCTTCAAATTCATATAACTGAAGATAGTTTTGCAGTGTGAAAATGTGTCGACCATTTAGAATAGGTCCATCCAAATAACATATTCACACTGCACAATTCTCTCATAGTTCTGCAAGAACCACCTTTGGTAGTTGCATAGGATAAGCAGCCAATATTACAATAAGCATTTGGAGATTAGGTGCCCCTTTGGTGGTTGAATACGATAAGCAGGAGGGAAGCGGACTAAATGCATACTGTTTGTGAGCAATATCGAAATCGAAAGAGAGAGATTTCATGCGTACTCTTAGAGAGGAAAATCGAAAGAGAGGATTGTAAATTTGTTAAGAAATTAACAGAACAAAGATAGAAATAAATAAAGAGAAATAGAGTGAGAACCGTCGCTTCAAAGTCAAATGGCGGAGTTCCCTATATCCTTTTTTAATATAAAATAAATTCCAAGAGTCACGATTTAGCGTATTCCCGCTTCTTCTACTTTTTATATTTTCCTCGGTAAAGTGACACGACTGAGTAATATGTTTGATTACGGATTTATGGGGAAAAAGGAGTGGGCTTAATGTGAAACTGATTTATGGATTTGATTTTTTGTGATACGACTGAGTTCTCTATCTTTTTTAAAAACAGCTAAGTTATGGTTTGTAAATGGCTGAGTTACAGTTTACCATTGACGGACGTATCATAATTATTTTAGTATGGTTGAGTTATTGTTAATATACTTATGGGTTACTTTCACAGGATGTATGAGTTATGGAATTCAAAATTATCGTTACAGTTGATTTATATTACTAAATGCTGGGATTTCTTTTCTATATGTATGAGTAAAGTAATCAGTTTCAAACTTTTGTCCTCGGTAACGTAATAAGCATCATTACACATTTCGTAACTGCCTAATACTCTGACATAATAGCTGCGTCGTAATAAGCATAGGGTTTGACCTCGGAAACGTATTATCCCATCATAGCTGCATAGTACTACTAGTAAGGCATCATTTGCCTCAGTTATAACAATTATCATTCGGTTGGGGTATTATTATTGTTTTATGATAAACAAAATGGCTAAGTTATTTTTATTGAGTTCCTGAGTTATAAAATTCAACAGTCACGATTCATGTGTATCCGCGCCTCTTACTTTGTTTTGGATATAAATTAACGTTTACCCATAGTGTAACTTTCCCTTTTCTGTACTACTTTCCTTTTTTTGTTTTTTTTCCTTTTTCCCTTTTTTTCGTTTGGTTTTCCTTTTTTTATGTGTTGGTATTGCGGCTGACTTATCTTTTTGCCATGTCATCATCCATGTCAGCATCCATGCCATGTCTCAAGAGAGAGGGTGTTGAATTTTTTTGCATTGCAGATATTCTTACCGATTCTTCTTCGGTAATCAACTTCTCCATCTATCTTTTTCATCTTTTTCTTCATCTCACACTGAGAGCTTATGGATCGGGTACTTATTGTTTCCGGTAACTTGGTTAAGAACAGATATGTATTCGACGCCGACAGTAGAGGATGTAGACTTCTGCTTATAGATAGGAAAACAACACGCAAAGTAGTAGAAAAGTTGGTATTCGATGATTACAAATTGAATGAGTCGAGGCATCATATTCGGCTGAGCTACATATTCTCGAATAAAGCTTTGAAAACAATGGCGGACAATACTCCACCAGTTTATGTTTGTAAAACTCGACAGTTGCGAGATTTTCTAAGCCTATGGAAAATCGAACCTGTACGTCTTTGCGTGGACATTACGGAGAAAACAGATGGCGAAGTTAATCTGAATGACAGAGCAAGAGATAAGAGTAACAAATTATATAGTCTGAATGACAGAGCAAGAGATAAGAGTAACAATTTATATAACTGCTTGATTTGGCATAGCTGAACTTGAGAATATACTGCTAAAATAAAGGTTTTGTTTACCCTATTTTGTTTGTTTATGTTCGGTATTGCAGGATGGATTCTATGTATACAGAACCCAAACGAAGGAAAAGGACAGCGAGCAATAGAAAACATACAAATTTTGGTGCAAGTGCTAAGCCAGAGGAGGTGAACTCTACGAAGTTGCTTCATGGTATTTCATAGTTGACCTTAGTGATAACTCTGCTGTCAACTAGGAATTATCATGAAACAACGTTGCAGAGTTCACCTTTTCTGGCTTAGCACTTGCACCAAGATTTGTACGTTTTCTATTGCTTACTGTCCTTTTCCTTCGTTTCGGCTTTGTATCCGTAGAACCCGTCTTTCAATGCAGAACATAAACAAAATAGGGTAGACAAAACCTTCATTTGAACAGGATATTCTCAAGTCAAGCAGTTGCAATTGTTACCGAGGCGTGTAATGATATGCATTTCTTGATTGACTATGTTATTTCCATTCCTGTAATTCGAATATAGTATTTTCTTATCTAAAATAAGTGAACCTGTTGTATAAGTTTATGAGGTTGAAATAATTAACATTAACTCAGCCGTTTTAAAATAATTATCATCCTGAAGTCAACCGTAATTAAACGTATTACTCAGTCGTCTCACAAAAAAATCAAATCCATAGAGGCGGGAATACGCAAAATCGTGACTCTTTTCTCTGACATACACAAAGGAACACCCGGCCTTTAGTCGCTTCATATATTAGACGTATTTTCCGACTGAGCATTAATAAGGATCGGGCAAATGATGCTTATTACGCAGTATGAGGCAATGATGTGAATTAATCCTAATAAGTCAGTCAGTATGTCAAGAACATAACTCAGAGTAACACAAAGATAAACAAAAACTAAAATCTCTACAACAAATCAAGGCCTAAAACTCAGTGGTATCAGAATTCAAACTCGGTCTTAACAATATTCAAACTCAGTCGCATTATATGTCAAAATCACTCGCAACATACATGAGAACACGACGAGGGCGAATACGGTTTCGACGAAGACGATTTCGGAGAAGACGACCAGGGTTAAAAGTAGGGAAACTAAACTGTTTTTATTTAGGGTTTACTCTGTGTAAAATACAAGAGTGTTTAAGAATATTTGTTTATTTATATGTAAAAAGAAACTCAGACACAACAACAATAAAAACTGATCTGCAACAAAAATCAAACTCAATCACAACATAAATCAAACTCGATCGTTACAGAAAAAAAAAACTCAGCCACAACATAAATCAAACTCGTCCGCAACAGAAACAAACTCATTCGCAACATATATCAAGGGGAATCAATCGCAACTTATCAGAAATTTCGAAGAGGGTTCACAATAAGATTTCGACAATGAAGACAACGAGCGCGATAACTAGGTCACTAAACTGTTTATCATTCAGCTGGGTTATTATTATATTCTTATACAGTTATAAAGGAAACAGTTAAGTTATTTTTATTGAATACCTGAGTTATATAATTTAAAATAGACGACACGACTGAGTTACATCAAGCTGATTCTGATTTTTTAATTTTTTTTGCTGAGAACTTTCATTAAGAAACGCCAATGGAGCTGTTTAGGTAAGAAAACCAGAAGTGCTAATGGTAACAGACTAACATTTCTTAGACCATCATAAAATCAAAAATCCCTAGGTATAACTTAAAGAAAGACAGAAGCATTCTTAGACCACCTTTATTGGAGTTGCTAAGAAGATCTTAAGAAGATTTCTTAGCTATTCAAATTGAAAAAATAAATAGAAAATTGATAAATTACTAAGAATCATTTCTTAGTTAAGTGTTTTATATACTCATCAAAAGAGGAACATAAAAAGAAAGTTCCACAAATAAATATGTCAAAGGAAAAAAAAACACAAATTTCACCACCACCATNAAAAAAAAACACAAATTTCACCACCACCATGTTTGATTCTCTTCAAGGCTTAATGTTTGTGTTACGAC
>OVBE01011720.1:0-13936 GCA_900406425.1 Iberis pinnata
GGGTGCTTGCTTGGGATCGATCCAGCTTCGTTGCATCCAAACTTCTGCTAAGGTTGGATTCGATCCCGGCGTTGAATACCTGAGATCGATCCCAACAAAAGTGAGATCGATCTCATGAGCCTTCTTCTTAGTCTTGCTTTGTCTTTGTGCACTTCCTTGGCTTTGTTCGAGACTTCATCAGAAACGTTAGAACNGAATTGAATTGTTTTGTTGCAGAGTTGCTTGGGATCGATCCAGGTTCGTTGCAGGACTGCCTGGGATCGATCCAGGCTTGTTGCAGGATCGATCTCAGGTTAGCTGAGATTGATCTGTTCTGAGTTGAGATCGATCCCGAGACTGCTGAGTGGGATCGATCTTAGTTCGCTGCAGAGCTGCTTGGGATCGATCCTGCACTGAGTTGGGATCAATCCTGTAGCTGCTTGGAGGTAAGTTCAGTCCATTCCACAGTTGAGTGCTAAGTGCTAAGTCCATTCCAACGTCAAGTGCTGTTTTTCCATAATTTCTCAAATACTTCCCAAAATACTTGAAAGTCCTGAAAAACCTCCAAAATGCGTGCATATGCAAATTCTAATGCAAAAGTCCTAAAAACACTAAAGTTAGTGAAATCAACTATAAATATGATGTATGCACGCTTTTAGACCTCAAAATCGATGCTAATTGATAAGTAAAAACCGTGAAAATTCAGAGTTATCAGTGTCTTAGGAGACCTGACTGTCTTACCGCAACTTGAACCACCCCTAGAAGAATTAGAGAAAACAATCATGTCAACATCTCTAGCAGTCTATTTTGGTGGACCAAGGTCATCGTTGCCGCAATAGAACCTTCAGCACCAGAACCGCTCTTAGCGCCCTTTGATGAGCATCAAAATATGACTTGGGATTCCTCATTTTTATAGTAACGTAAAGGTTTGGAGATGGAGTATCTACAGAAAAACCACATGTAACAATTAAATTAGATAAATCCGCAACATAATCAAAGAGAAACAAAAACTATTTCAGAATCACTTATCGAAGAAGATACTGAAAGTAGTGCTAACGAAAACCAAAATCGAAAATTTTTGTACCTGGTGAATGTTCTAATGATTAAAATTATTGTTTTCCAAGAGACTTCAACTCCTCAGATAGTCCGTAGAAGGGTTAATTAAAACCATCAAATGCATAGTTGAAAGAAAATATATAATTTATCAGTAAACATGAATGACTTAAGGAAAGTTAAGCAGGTTAACATTTAAAAAATTTAAAATAAAAAAGAAGGCAATATAAGAACAAAAAAAGCTAGCACACCAATCGATCTAAATCACTCAGACTTCAGATCCGCCGATCCCTTGGACCCGAAAGACAACTTATTAATCTCTAAGAAAAAATAGAACTGATCCCAATCAGTATTATCCGTGGGTGTTTTCCAGAAGTGAATATTTTATTTGGCTTGTTGGTGATGTATCAAAGACCATCCTGCGGCCCCCTCTTGACGTGAGTAATCTCTTCCAACATATCGCAACCCAACTCAAACTCAATTTCCCTCGCCTGCATCATAGGGAAAATTGTAAGCCTTCTGAAGCAGCTGGCTAAAAGCCATCCCACGGCGACAGAGATAATGAACCAACACTTCGGGGTTTGGGAACCGAAGGTCGCATGTCCTAAAAAATACATCGTAAGCCATCACAAACCCGCCTAATTTTGTGGGTTTGAGTGTCGGATATTATGCTCAATCCTAAACGTGAAGTTCGGTGAGGAAAAAGTATTCAAGGATTTAAAGGGACTACAAATGACACAACAAAGCAAGTGTGTGATTCAACAAGGAGTAAACTGGCTATAGGTCCAAATGAATCTAAAGCTGAAAATGAAATGCAATAGGAAAATACACAAGAAGGTGGAGCTAATGAAGTAGTTTCTGGCAGTGAAGAAGAATCTGAAGATGAAGATAATAATCTCACAAACTACCAACCGGCAAGAGATAAAGTCTAAAGAGAAATCATAAGGCCCATCAGGTACAAAAAGAATTTGAAGTTGCTTTTGCTTTTGATTTATCACTGGCAAGAGAACTAGAAATAGAAGAACCATGAGATTATCAAGAGGCATCAACTAATGAAGAGATAAAGTCTATATTGAAGAATCACACTTGAGATCCAACAAATGGATTTTCAAACTCAAGCCGGACATAGAATTGCCTAGGTATAGGGCAAGACTCGTAGCCAAAAGCTACTCACAAAGAGAAGGGATAGACTACTTTGAAATCTTTTCATTAGTGGTTAAACATGTTTCAATAAGATTCATGTTATTAGCAACAATGAATCAAGATATAAAGTTGGAGCAACTTGATGTTAAAACTACATTTCTTCATGGAATAGTAGAATAAGATATCTAATGAGCCACCTAAAGGATATGAAGAAAAGGGTAAAGAGGAGTATGTATGTCATCTAAAAAGATCTATGTACGGCTTGAGACAAGCCCCAAAAGTGCTTTGATCATGTGTAAACAATTGCTATTTTTTTCTTTCTCGATTTTTGTATAATTTATTTAGGTGTCTAATGTTTTTCGCGCATAGTAAATTATATCTAGCTTATTTCCCTTCTTTTGACCAAGCACTACACCAATTGCGTAATCGCTTGAATCGCATATTATTTTGAACGGGTGCTCCCAAATTGGTAGTTGTACCACTTGAGTGCTAATTAGGGTATTTTAGTCTTTCAAATGTAGCATTACAATGTTTCTCAAAGCACTTAATAAATCATCGGTAAAATCTCGTTTGTCCTAACTCCTTACATCTTTTACTGTTTTTGGTGGGGATAATTTTACCATAACCTTGATTTTTCTCACCATCAACTTCCTTTCTTTGTTATGAAATTCTATGGCCTAAAACTATTCCTTTATGGGCCAAGAAATAACATTTTCCTAGTTTAGTACTAAATGTTATTCCTCATAATTTTTCAGTACCTTGCATAAGAGTGATAAAGATTGATAAAATGTGTAAGGCCTAATTTGATCTTGTTCTATTTGAAATTGTTCTTGAGTTGATTTGTGTTTGATCTTAACACAGGATTTACAAGTTCCCATTGTGAATCAAGGGTACATCTCGGTGGCTATGGAAGCCACACCTTCACTATCACAATGAACCGAAGTTGGGAAAGATTACAAGGTAAACTACTTGACTAGATTACAATCTAATGCTAGCTATTAACTGTCTTCAACTCTTTTTGATCTTGCAGATACTATCTCGAAAACTCCCTGAGAACTTCAAGAAGAGATCACACAAAAAGAAGAAGAAGATGATGCAAGGATAATGCTCTGGTTCTACTTCGCCTATGTTATAAATCTGTTTCAACATATTTAACAGAATCTGGACCGGCTCGAGAAGAAAGCCCAAACTTTGAAGACTTGAGCAGAAGATCTCTAAGCTCACCGAAGCCCACAAAGCAGTCCAAGACCAGACAACTCATCTAACAAACTCCACATTTGTCGCGTCTTGTGCGAACCCTAAACTTTCTTCCAACTGTTAACCTCTTGTGAAGGCTTCCAGACCTTTCTTCATCTGAACCGCCGAAAAACCTGGATCCACCACCTTCCGGCACGATCAATCGCCACACGTAATCACTCTTTGCGTCCTGCAGAACCCAAAGAAACTCTTGATTTCCTCCTCCTTGAGCTAACTGACATTTCCTCTTCCTTGCAAGTACTAATATTCACTGAGAACTCTTCTGATGCATCCTGTGAACCCGGATCTGCAAGGTAATCCTCTAGTTCACCATATTCTGAACCTCTTAGAACAATACTTTTCCTCTGTTGATTTTCCTGTGACACAGAACTAATGCCACTTTTTCTTTGTTGCGAGGTAACCAAATCAACCAGCTCAACTCGCAACCAGCTCCACCTAGAACTACAGTGATGTCACCCCGAGAAGTACCAGACACTTCATGAAGTTCTTCCCAGGTAAGCTCTTGGTAAGCATATCCGATGGGTTTTCTGATGTACGAATTTTATGAATCTCCATTTCACCATCCGTTATCATGTCCCTGATTTTATGAAATTTAACTGCTATATGCTTAGTTCTCCCATGATATACCATGTTTTTAGCTAAGCTTATTGCACTCTGTGAATCACTGTGAAGTTTAAACTTATCTTGATGAAATCCTAACTCTGAGCAAAAGCCCTTTAGCCATAAACCTTCTTTGTCAGCCTCTATTGCTGCCATATACTCAGCCTATGTGGTGGACAAAGCCACTACATGCTGAAGACTTGATTTCCAGCTTACCAAATTACCACCCACTTAAAAAAAATAACCAGATACAGACCTATGCTTGTCTAGGTCTGCTGCATAATCAGAATCAAGAAAACCTTCTATTAACATATTCTCATCTTGCTTGCTGAAAGTTAAACTAACATTTGATAAACCTTTAATGTACCTTAGAATCCACTTCACAGCTAACCACTGAGACCTTCCTGGTTTGGCCATGAACCTACTGACTAAACAAATTTCATAAGCTAAGTCAGGGCGTGTGCCAATCATAGCATACATAATGCTCCCTACTGCACTAGCATAGGGAGTTGACTTCATAAACTCACTTTTTGATTTCCATTATGAATATGTTAAGCTTCTCAATATAAATTGGAATTTGTTGGTGTGATAACAGACTTAGATTCTTTCATGCCAAAAGTCTTCACTACTTGAGTTAGATATTTTCCTTGTGTTAGTCTTAGTAGGTTCTTCTTTCTGTCTCTGTTTATTTCCATTCCTAGAATTTTGGTAGCTGGACCCAAATGTTTCACCTCCAATTGCCTGCTCAACTCTTTCTTTAACTTATGAATTTCCTTTATATCCTTAGATGCAACTAACATATCATCTACATATATTAGTAGGAACACTATCTTATCAATGTTGTTGCCTTTTCTGTAGACAAATGATAGGAACTTCTTTGAAACTCTTGACTCTTCATGAACTGATCAAATTTCTGATTCCATTGTCTTGGAGACTGCAATAGCCACACATGATCTTTTCTTTTAGGATCAGTAAATTCCTCTAGCTGGTTCATATAAATGGTTTCATTAAATGAGCCATGTAGGAAGGTTTTGTTTACGTCTAATTGCTCTAGTTCTAAGTTGAAATTAGCAACCACTGATAGGATAATCCTTATTGATACATGTTTAACAACAGGTGAGAAAATTTCATTGTAGTCAACCCCTTCAATTTGTGTGAAACCTTTTGCAACTAGTCTAGCTTTCAATCTAGGTCCTTCTACTCCAGAAATTCCTTCTTTCCATTTGAAGATCCACTTACATCCAACTGGTTTCTGTTTTCCTGGTCTAGGAACAACTTTGAATGGATCATTTTTCCTTTATGATTCCATTTCTTCATTCATGGAAACCTGCCATTTTCTCCAGTTTTTACTCCTTTTAGCTTATGCAATACTTCTTGGTTCTTCTATTTCAATGTCCCTAGAACAAGCTAGTGCATAAGCCAGATAGTCTGCATCTTCAAATCTTGATGGTCGCCTCCTGTTTTCTCTCCTGACCCTTTCTCTTGCCAACATGTAACTACTCAGATCTTCTGTGTCATTTGAAGGGTCTGCTCCTTGTTTAATCTGTTCACTTTCTTCTGATTCAGCTTTTGATTCCTCTGATTCTGATTCAGCTCCACCTTGGTCACTTTTTTCTGTTCCTTGTAGCTGAGCCTGTTTTTGATTTATAGTTAACTCCTTGTGCCTCTTTGATTGTTTGCCTTGTATATCATCTTTGTACACTGTTTCTTCCTGGAACACCACGTTTCTACTCACTGTGCACCTGGCTTCTTCTGGTAGCCATACTCTAAATCCTTTCACCCCTTGTGGGTAACCCATAAAGTAACCTTTCATTGCTCTAGGGCTTACTTTATCTTGCACAGTATGAACATAGGCAACACAACCAAACCTTCTAAGATGTGAAATATCCATTTCCTTTCATGTCCACATTTCTTCTGGAATCTTGTACTCTAGAGCTAAGGTAGGAGATCTGTTTATCAAATACACAGCAGTGGATGTTGTTTCATCCCAAAACCTTTTCACAATACATGTCTCTGCTAACATGCTTCTGACTTTATTCATGATAGTCTTGTTCATCCTCTCAGCTACTCCATTTTGTTGGGATGTGTAGGCACATATTTTATGTCTTTTAATACATGTCTTTCTACACAAGGAATCAAACAGAGCATTACAATATTCCAGATCATTATCAGTCCTAAGGCATTTCAACTTCTTTCCAGTTTATTTTCTACATGTGCTTTCCAATCAACAAAGTTTTGATATGCTTCATCCTTTGTTTTTAGAAAATAAATCCATACTTTCCTGCTATAATCATCTATAAAAGTTATGAAATACCTGCAACCTAACAAACTAGGTTCCATACTAGGAGATCCCCAAATATCTGAATGCACATACTCTAGAGGTTCCTCGCTTGAATGCTTTCCTTTCTTGAAGCTATGTTTCTGCAATTTACCTAGTACACATTCTTCACAGAACTTAAAAGAGTCAATTGTACTTACGCCTAGATGTCCTTGTTTTTCAAGTATATTCATGACTTTTTGACTCATATTTCCAAGTCTGGAATGCCATCTCTTTGTAATATCATCCACTTGAACAGAAATAGTTGCTTCACCCTTTGGTACACTTCCTTGTAAGTAGTATAGGCCATTGTCATATTTTCCAGATATTACTTTCTCACCTTCCTTATATAATGTAATGAATAAATCTTCACATGTGTACTTAAAACCATTCTTTTCCAATTAACCATAAGAAATTAAATTCTTGCCCATAGTGGGCATATATCTCACTTCAGTTAAAATAACTATAGAATTATCAAGATTTACAATTTTGATTGTACCTATACCTTTTACCTCACTATAAATGTTGTTGCCCATAAGGACTTTTCCTCCTTCAAATTCTCTTAGGTCACTTAGATACTCTTTGTCACGTGTTATGTGGAAGGTATAACTTGAATCCAAAATCCATTCTCCTTCCTTAGAATTTATACAAACTATTAACACCATAGGTACTTTTTCTTCTGCAATGTTTGCAGAATTTTCCTTCCGTTTGTCCTTCCTATCAGGACAGTCCTTTTTCCGGTGGCCTTTTTTTCCACAAAAAAGCAGCATTTTTCATTCTTGCTTTTGTTTTTGAACTCCTTTTGTCTTAGACTTGTCCTTTCTAGCTATATTTTGTTTCTTTTTGTTCTTCCCTTTGGATTCTGCAATTAAGCCCTCTGCACCTGTTTTTGGCTTTAAAGAAATTCCCTTTTCTTTGAGTTCTAGCTCCTTAGCATAAGCTGAACTAGTTACAACTTATGTTGTCAAAGAATCCTTCATGAGCCATACATTAATGTGTGAACAAGTTAATCATAGCTTGGGGGTAGCTTTGTTAGGATCTGGATTGCTTGATCTTCATTAGGATCGTTATGTTTAGGCTTGCTAAGTCAGCTATTAAGTTCAAGAAACTATCCAAGTTCTCCTCTATTGATTTTTTTCTCATCCATACTGAAACTTGCAAATTTTTGTTTGAGATAAATTCTATTTGGGAGAGACTTGGTTTGATAGTCTCTTTCCAATGCTTTCCACATCCATGGTGCTGTTTTTTGATGCATTACCTTCCTTAGGATATTACCACTTAGACATAAACTAATGAGATTCCTCACTCTCATATCCTTTTCCAGTTTCTTGATACTGGATTTGTCATTTTCTTTGGGCTGTACTTTCTCTAACTCAGTTAGAGTGTCTTTATCTTCCTTTAGGGCTGATAAAAGACCTTGTATATCTAGTTGACCCATCATTCTGTACTTCCAAAGCCCAAAGTCACCTTTTCCATCGAACTTCTCCATCTCAAATCTCCCAGGAGTTGGATCCATGATTCTTCCTTCTTGATTCTTACTTGTTCAACAATCAAGAAACCATAAAACAACACAGTGCTTGAACACAACACCAGGTGATGTTTAACACTTTAAACTAATTTGGATAGAGATTACCAGTTACGATCTTGGAATTAACTTTCTCTTGTTTTCGGTTTTGAGCTTTGGATGCTGCTTTGATGCTGGGTCACGAGAAGACTTCTCAGGTCTTCATGTTCTCGTGATTCACTTGCTGAGGCAAGATCATAATCTTTTCTTGAACTTGCAATTAACAGAACCATACGCTCTGATACCACTTGTAAGGTCTAATTTGATCTTGTTATGCAATTTTTTTTTAGTTGATTTGTGTTTGATCTTGACACAGGATTTACGAGTTCTCCTTGTGAATCAAGGGTACATCTCGGTGGATATGGAAGCCACACCTTCACTATCACAATGAACCGAAGTTGGGTATAATTACAATGTAAGCTACTTGACTAGATTACAATCTAATGCTAGCTATAAACTGTCTTCAACTCTCTTTGATCTTGCAGCTACTATCTCGAAAACTCCCTGAGAACTTCAAGAAGAGATCACACGAGAAGAAGAAGAAGATGATGCGACGATAATGCTCTGCTTCTACTTCGCATATGTCATAAATATGTTTCAACAGATTTCACAGAACCTGGACCGGGCTCGAGAAGAAAGCCCAAACTTTGAAGACTTGAGTAGAAGATTTCCAAGCCCACTGAAGCCCACAAAGAAGTCCAAGATCAGACAATTCAGCTCACAAAATGTATTCTCGTAGATGGAGAAACGTCCATACAGATTTCTCATTTCTACCACATCTTCTATAAGATCAAAGAACATATTAATCATGTACCTTTGAAAGGTAGTAAAAAAGTTTACAAAGTCCGAATGGCATTCTCCGACAAACAGATCAAAGAACATACTAATCATGTACCTTTTCTTTATCATCAAGATGTATATGTATCTAAAATAAGCCCTAATATCCATAAAAAACAATAGTAAGCATGCTTTTCTAATCTTTCAAGAAATTCATATATGAATGGTAGTGGGAAGGGACCTTTCCTTATTGCCATGTTTAATTCTTCTTTTTCGTTCTTGATTACTTTGATTCTACCTTTCTTTTGTACAACATGTACTGGAAAAATCCAGGTGCTATATGAGAAGGGAAAATTATCACTACATCATGTAGTTTAATTATTTCCTTTTTAACTACCTTGTTTACATTTGGGTTTCGTCTACATTGATGTTCGATGGAGGTTTTAGGTTCATCATGTAGAACATTTTGTTTTCCTTCACCATATACAAAGGACATGAACGTTTGGCTGTCGCTAGCGACCAGAGACAGCAACAAATTGTTGTTCGTTTACCTGTTGTTGGTCGTAGCGACTAGTCGCATCGATTCTTTTCAGCGACAGCGATCGCAATTTCCAGTCGCTGATTTTTTCAGCAACTGATCACAGCGACCAGTCACTGCGACACCTAAACGAACAGCGACCAGTCAGAGCGACACATATTATAAATTAAATAAATATTAATTTAATTAAATTAAACTTACAAAAATTAAAATAAATATATAAAAATTATAATAAATTCATAAAAATAATATTTAATCCTTAAAAATTAAAAATAAAATAAAATAAAGTCCAAAAATATTTTAAAAACTAAAATAAATTCATATTAAATATATAATTTCAAAAAATTAAAAATGAAGTAAAAAAATATAAAAACAATTGAAAAAAATTTCTAAGTATTTTAATAAAATATAAAATAGTCAAAATTTTATCATATTAAATTAAGCTAAAATATAATAAAAATATAATTAATAAAATAAAATAGGTCGCAGCGACTGCCAAACGAACAGCATAGCGACAGTCGCTGCGACTGCGAAACGACCAACAGAATGAGTCGCTGATCGCTGTCGCTAGTCGCAGTTGCTGGTCGCTGTCGCTAACGACAAGCAAAAGAACAGGCCCAACGTCTTCTTCTTTTTCAACCAAAAGTTTCTAGGGTGTGTATTCTTTAATTTTTGGCTAACTCTTCATATAGCTTATATGTTAATTCTTCCATAGTTTTAACCTAAAAGATTATTTCATTACCGGTCAGTTTCTTCATCATGTCCACAATGTTGAATTTGACTCTTAGATCTCCTAAATGAAGATTTGTTTTGCTTTTCTTCACAACGATAATTGCTCTGGTAGTTGCTAGGAATAAATGCCCTAATATAATGGGATTCTTTGGTCCTTCATCCATTTATAAGAAAAAATATTTGGTTATAATTATACAATTCCAAGTTTTAGTACATGTTTGTGTAAATGGTGCTAATTATAGTTGTAAGAAGTAATAACGTAGTCCTGTAGACGATGTTTACGTAGACAATGATCACATAATCTGTGTATAGCTTCGTGCTTGGGTATACGGTGGTGATTATCCGGTGTACATAGTGATAATACAGTATGTGTACAATGACGTCTACACGAGATCATGACGCCGTACACAAATTCCATAATCAACATCGTTAATTGGATTAACACTGTGGACATAAAATACCAACGCAATATTTAAACATTAAGAGAATGATTTCATAAAAGTATAATAGGAAAACATAGAAACTTTTTGTGTCTAAAATAAACGAAACACGTGTTTTTAAGTACACAAAATTCTGAATTATGGTATAATTTTGTATTCTTTTGAAAATATATATTATCAAATAATTGATTTTAAAGACTAAATGAGGGTGAAAAAAATAAATAAAAAAATATGACATATACCAAAACAGAAATAATAGTATAAGTATCTAGAGTGTAACTATCTAGAAAATAGAGGTATAATAAAGATAAACGTTTTCTCTTTTCTCATCAAAATGCACCAATAAAAAAAATCTCTAGGCTGTAACAAATTTGCAAAAGGTCAATTAGAGTGAATATTACCCTAAATCAAATAGGCGAACTTAGCACTTTTATAGAAGTATTGACACTTCCATTACTTCCTTATTTTCTAAATAATTAAATTCTGCCCTTTATACTATCTCGTGCATGTGTCAGATTCTTTTCTATTGTCCTCTATCTTTAAAAGCAAAAATTTCATGGTATCTTTTTTCAACAAAAATACAAGTTATACCAAAATTCATTATTTTTGCATACTCTTGTTTCCTTAATTTGGACAGAGAAAATAAAGTTTCTTTATTTTACTATTATTCTTCAATGAAATTATTCTTTTAATGTTTAAACACTATTTTAGTATTATGTGTACACAATATTAATCTATTTGATGATGTTGATGATTTATTTATATGTTGTCATGATCTCGTGTACACGATGTTGTACACATACTACATGACCATTGTGTACAACGTATAATTAGCATCGTGTATATGATGTTGTACACAAACTACAAGATCATTTTGTACATATATTACATAATTATTGTGCACACATATTATCATGTATACAAACATCATGTACACATCGATGTACATAAATTACATGATCATTGTGTACACGACATTGTACACGTAATGTTTGATCATTTTTTACACAACCTGCATGATTATTGTGTACACAAACATCACGTACACATGCGTGAGAAATTTGAATTTTGTTTTCTCTGTCAAGATAAGTTGAAATAAATTTTTATTCAAAGAGTACAAAAATTATAAATTTTTGTATAATTTATATTTTTAGAATATATATATACTTTCATATAATTATTATTAAAGATGACAAACAAAGTGAGATCAACACCACTTCTTTCCTCTTTCCTCTTTTCTCTTGAAAGGAGAAATAGTCATTGACTGCCTCGAAATCATCATAAAATGCATCAATAGCAATACATGCACCAAAGTATAAATCTATTTAAGAAAGTCACTACGGTGAAATTATTTCATAAAATAAAAGCAAATATGAATACGTTTTAAAAAATAAAAACGGTTATATTTGGAATTAGCATTCGAATTACCATCATAAATGATTGAATTCTTTAAGATATGAAATATGAAAATGAAAATAATTGAATCTAAAATGTTAAAATGAAAGTAAAATGAAAGTGTCCCTTTTACTCGTCTTAAATTCTACAACGCGTAAATACTGAGTTATATAACATATCAAACATCTTAGACAACTGATTTCCACGGCTATGATACACATAATTAGATTTTTAAAGAATTTCAATGAGCACATTTCGGGTACGAGATTTCCTAAGATTATATGAATGTCGCTCTTGAGTCCTATCAAAGCATTATAAGTCCCTAGATATGAACAATTATCGAAAAATCTAAAGTAAAAGCACAAATATCAATAACCAATCATGCAATCTTAAACTAAACCAAAAATCAATCCCTAAATCTACACTCACAGGTTCATGGATGAGACACATCATGAATTATTGTAGAGTAACATAATTAATTGCATAAACTTAAGTATTCATAGAAATAAATAAAAGATTTTGATCATAATCATAAATTCTATCATGAAAAGTCAAGAGAAACACTCTATAAATATATGAAAGAGAAAACGGATGTGGTAATGAAAATTTGTATGGTAAAATTTTGTTTTCTATATTTATAGGTCTAGACTCGAAATTGTGAAAATCAGCGGTCTAGGGTAGTAATCTTAGACTACTTGAATGTCGATGTAATACTTAGGTGTCAAATCCAGTTCTAGATGCAATTAACTCACTAGTTCTATTAGAATCACGTTCAGTCTAAGAAATTAAAAGTTGGTTGTGTTTATCGATTAAAACGTGCAAGTTGTGAAAACCGACAAATGATTAAGCTAAAAAGATAATAAAGATTTAACGAAGAATGTAATGATAAAAAGCTAAAAAAATGGGCAAAGATAATCGACTTGGGTGATCAAACGGTTTCCTAAGAAGCTCAATGCTAACACTAACTGCTAATCCTTGGTCTAAGATTCCAATGAATAGATTAATCCACTCTCGTGGTAATAATCATTTTCCTAATCATGCAACTAAAACAATCTCTTGGATAATCACACAATTATGAAACATTAAGATCTAATATATGTTTAACCACTAAACTAACTAACACAATCTTTTGGCTAGGTCTCATTTAGCATACAGCGATTGGTTCAGGAATTTCATCGAACACCTTTCGGGCAATAATTTTCCTATGATCTAGATTCAATTGATCAAGTTAAATCTAGCATTAAGAACATCTACTGCATGAGGATTTAAGAACTATAATCCCTAAGCATCAAATTCCACCATCTAATCATCCTAATCTACCTAACCCATTTGCTTAATGAGAACTACTCACTAATCATTGAGAAAACACCAAATCCAAGGTTAGATAAGTGTTTAATCATGATTAGAAGAAGATGAAAAACAAGAAATTAAACAAAGAAACACACAAGAAACCAAATCAAACTCAAATCTCCAATCAAAGGTTTACAAAGTGATTTTTGAGAAAAAGTTAGATAATGAAAACTAGGTTTTACAAAGTGTTTAAAACAATTCATTTTTGCCTTTTTTGGTCGATATCGG
Source organism: Iberis pinnata (assembly GCA_900406425.1). Classification (NCBI taxonomy): domain Eukaryota; kingdom Viridiplantae; phylum Streptophyta; class Magnoliopsida; order Brassicales; family Brassicaceae; genus Iberis; species Iberis pinnata. The sequence goes on from OVBE01011720.1 coordinate 13,374, forward strand.
CTAGTTTGGCCGGTAAACACTGGCCGGTATGAGTATCGACCGGACACAACCGGTACACACTGGCCGGTATGTGTGTATCGTGTCATGTGTACCGGCCAAACATGCCGGGTATGATTTCTTCATGTTTTATATCGGGAAAGTTGACCGATACACACTGGCCGGTATGCTCATATCGGACCATATGTATCGGGTGAATCCGTCTGGTATGCTTTTCTCTGCGAGCAGCTTGACCAGTCTTCAGTATGGGGTCCATCACTCTCTCACCTTTGAAGATATGATGACATGCGATAGCTCTTTGGAAAGCTGATTCAATTGTATACAACTTTGATGTAGAATTCTTCTCCTAATTCGCAGTGGATGGTGGAGTAAAAGATGAATCTTTGGGGTGAACGGTTTGGAGCTTCGAATCTAGCGGATCACAACTTTGGCGGTTCATATCTTGCAACTCCCTGGGGTGTTTAGGGTGATCTTTGGTTTTTTGGAAAGGTTAAATGCATGGCTACAATATTGTTCAAGATTCCATGATGAAATTTCCATTTTAATATCCCCAAATTGCTTGATCT
>OVBE01011721.1:0-13936 GCA_900406425.1 Iberis pinnata
TCGCTCCCAAGATTCATAGAATGATTCCACAGAGTTTTGAGCAAAAGAAGAGATCTTGTTCCTCAAAGTGTTAGTCCTAGTAGTTGTGAAGAACTGATTTATAAACCTTGCTTTGCAATCATCCCAGGTTACTATGGATCCAGCAGGTAGAGACTTCAACTAGCGAAGTGCTCTATCAGCTAAAGAGTAACAGAACAAACTGCAGTGCATAAAATCGCTGGTTACTCCATTGAGTCTGATAGTGCTGCAGATGTCCTCAAAAACGTCAATATGATCCATTGGGTGCTCAGTTGGTAAACCACTAAATTGGTGGTTACGGATCATCTGAACAAGCTGGATAGGGAAATGGTACTCCCTTCGCTGAGGTTGAGGGGGCTGGATGGGATTCTTGTTAGCATAGAAGGCTTGAGGATTATTGTAGGAACCAACTAGAGGTGGGTTCTGAGCATTGAGCATATGAACTCTCTCCGGATCTCCGTACAAGACAAATTTTCTTGCATCTATGTTCTGAGGATTCTAAGGATTGAGATTTTCCGGTGGAGCTTAGTTGTTATTAGCTCCTTGTTGGCCTGGTGGCACTGGATTTCCGTTACCATCACATTGTGCTTGGTTAATCAGTTGATTGAGCCCAAGAGCAGGTTGAGCGTTTTGACCTTCGACCGAAATAACTTGATCAACGTTCCCAGCCATTGAATTGGATGAGCTTGCGTCTTTCTTTGCCTTCCGGTTTGAGTGTTCTATCGTAGCAAGTTTCGAGTTACTGAGGCTTAGCAATTCAGAAGATTTGTGAGATCTTCTGATCATACACCTATAAAAAAAACAAGCAAAAAAGAACGAGATGAGTACATGAAAAAAAAATAAAACTTTAGACTAGATTCTAATAAGAAACTAAAAGGGAACTATTGGTCCCCGGCAACAGCGCCGAACTTCTGATAGGTCTAGAATTTAATCCTAAAATTAGTACTGTAGAGAACAGTTCAATGTAGCAAAACATAGGGTATCGAATCCACAGAGACCATAAGTACACGTTTCAGTTTCAGTTTCAAATCAAGCTAAAGCATAAATAACTAAGCTTGTTTGTAGCGAATCAAAATGATAAATAGAAAACGGTTTAAACTATGAAATTAAAGCGTCAGACATCAGGGAAAACACATGTAATCAAGATTGAAAGTTAATTTATCATTTAGGAAATATTCTTTGAAAATAGTTCTCAACATGAAAGGCAATAATGGAATAATCTCCTCTCGGAGTACCAAAACCCTATGCTCAAATTATCAGAGAAAAACTCTCGCTGTCTTTTAAATAATAGATCATGCAATACAGTTCAAATTCAATTGTTCATAAACAATCAAGACAATACTCTCGCAAGCAAGATCACTTATTCATCTACACTAGATCCAACTTCTAAACCAAATCTCTTTGTGTTTATCAGGCTAATATCAATGAACTAATTAGCTACTCTAATTCATGCATTAATAACAAGTCTAGACTAAGAAGCTAACAATTAATAACCCCTTATGACAAATCTAACAATCAAACCTTGGTTTCCCTGGGAAACTCTAAAACCTAACTATGGAACTACTCAAACATTGCAAAGCATACACAATTCAATATCCAAGAAGAACACATAATTAAAATAGAATAGATATATAATAAGGGTTTAGAAATCTTCTCCAAATACATGTTGAATCTCCTCTCCTTCAGTAATTCTCTAAAAATATAAAATAAAGCTTAGTTCTAAAAACCTAAAACATGGAGTATTTATAAGCTAAAAAAGTAAAATCATAAAATATGGAAACCTTGGATAAGCTTGAGGAATTGATTGCATTGGAAAACTTCTTTTTCTCTTCTCGGGGGATGTGCCCGATCGAGCACTATGTTGCCCGATCGGCAATTCACATTATTGCTCTACTAAACTTCTCTTGTTCGATCAATCTTGGACTCCAGATTTTTCTAGGAACATCTGCCCGATCGGGAAACACACCTGCCCGATCGTGCACTTTGTCTGCATCTTTGAATTCTTCTGAAATCTCCTGAAATGCTTCGTTTTTCTCGAACTCGACCCGAACACTTAGAATCCTGAAAATCTACCAAATATGCAATAAAAACACTCGGAATAATGCAAAATAGCAGACATAAATGCCCACGATTATGCATTAAAACCGAGTAATATCAACATATTCCCTTTGCACCGAGAGCGACCTGTGGTTATACATCTTGAGTCCGCCTAACCGGAGCTTAGACATCAATTCAGCATAGAGATCTCCCTCCTCAACAATATAGGACTGGTGTGGCCAAGTAAAACTGAAAGAGAAACCAGCAAAGTCATGAGCCCCAACTGGTGATGACTCCTGAACACGATCTTTCTTCTCTCACGGGGCTTCCAAGTGGCGAGAGCTACGGAAAATTGGAGGAGATCGAGGAGCATTCTTCCCGAAGCTTATAGTCTTTTCTCTACGAGAGTCGCCGCGCGATGAATCAAAAACCTCGATCATGTCCACGTCCATCTGAGTATTTTCCCTAGGCGTCTACACCTTATGCACACTCACTAGGTTAACCGAACCAGGCGCCCCCTGAGAGCTCTTGATCTTACACGTTTCGCGATAGGGTTTCATATTCTTCATTACAGTGAACTGACTCAAAGACGGGATATCTGCAGAAGATCATCTAGTAAATCTCAAAGAACTAAAACCAGAATGCAAATCAATTCAAATTCTTACTTGAAGACGATTCGGATAATGGCGCTAATGGAAGCCAACTACGAGAGACTCTCTCTCTCTCTTTCCGTCAAACATACTCCAGTCGTTCAATCTGTTGTTTTCCAAAAGATCTCGATTCCTCAAGTACTCCGCAGGAGGATCCTTGACTTTGATCAAATGCAAAACTTAAATATAAACACAAGATCGAGAGTTTAGCAAACATAAAACTAGACAAATTAGAAATGGCGACTTAATATCAAGCTAAGGCAGATCAATTAAAGGGGAATGGACTAAAATCAAAGCTGGATCACACCAATTTCCCTAATCCATGAAGTCTGCAAGTCACTAGGATCCTTGGTCCCGAAGGATAGATTATTAACTTCCAGGAAGAACTAGAATTGGTCCCAATCGTTTTAATCTTTGGGCGTATTTCCAGTTACGAATCCCGGATTAGGCTTGTTTGCAAGATACCATAAACCGCATTTCAGACCCCTTTTGACGTGGGTGACTTCCTCGAGCATATCACAACCTAGTTCAAATACATTCTCTCTCACTTGTAACATTAAGAAAATTGCATGTCGAATCCCTTTAGGCATCAGTTGGCTCAAGGACATTCCCCGACGACGCGCATATCGGACTAACAACTCATAAACTAGAAAATGAAACCCGCATGTCCTGAAGAAAATCTCGTAAAATATGATGAACCTAGGCGGAGGAAAATTAGGGAATTGCCTAGGTTCGGGTATAAGAAACCTAATGTCAAAAGGAAAGTCAAACTGCTCCCAAATCAACACCACAAACGCGATAGTTTATAGAGATTTGGATAAAGTCATAATCCTTGGGGCTGAAACCACCATGGATCTCGTGTTAGAAACCTCATGAGTCCCGACGCTGCCCCTGGCCGTGACTCAAGACGAAGAGCTCTTGCTCCGGGAGCGAAGCGCAAGTTGTTTCGCCATGACAAACAAACCGAGATGGAAGAGATATTAAAGAAGAAGGAGAAGATATGAAGAAAATTTGGGAAGATTAAAGGAAATCCAAAGTGGTGAGGACAAAAATCCAAGAGAAAAATCACAAATCCCAACAGAAATTAAGAGAGATAAGGTGCAAAGTGACTATACCTTGTTGCGTGAAGAAAGAGAGAGTTGACTGTTGAACACGGAGTAGGGGAGACGGTTCCAAACAATTGAGGAGAGAGGAAAAGCAATAATATCTGCCTCGAAGAACACATAACCGCCTTTTGTAAACATGATGATGATTTTGAATTTAAAAATGGAAAGATATTTCGCATGCGTAGAGAGATAACCGCCAAACTGTTGGGATTCTTTTTAATCAAATCCACAACAAACCAACTCGCCAAATATTCGAATCGGTTGAGATTATCCGATTTTGTAGAAAGGAAAATGCTAGTCGTATGAAAAGGGGAAAAGAGAAAAAGAAACAAAAACGTCTTGAAGCTTGAAATCCTCCTCTGATAATACGCCAATTGGGTTTTCGAAGGTCACCCAACTCGCTAAGCTCTAGGGAGACCTGAGGGCTAATATGTTGGTGTCAAAATTTTCTCAGCAGGATTTCGCCTCAGCTAGTACCACCTCCAAAGTTGACCCAGCATGTATTGAAAACGAAATAACTGACTGAGAAAACTATCTACCTGAGTACATTAAAAAGATAATAGACCCAATGCGTATTGGAACCAAGGTGGCTATAGGCGCAGCCCGAGCATGTAGTAACCAAGTCCATGCGGTCCAGCACGTAGGGATACTCTGAGATAATAGGAAAGCGGAAGTGGGAGTTAACCAGGAAAATCAGAACAAAATGGCAAAAGATCAAGAAGCCCGAGCTAAGTTGAAACGATATCAAAGGAAGAAGAAAGAAGAACAAGAGGATCTTTTAAAAAAATTTCTACAAATATTCATAAAATCGTTCTGTAACTCAAATTCTAAGTGTGATCATCGAGATTCAAATCAATAAAATCTTTCTTTTATCAATTGGTGTTGTGTATTTTTCCTTATTAAACGAGACTCGTCGAACTCCTCATTGAGATTAAATTAACAAATTAGTTTTGTGGATTCCGACTTCCACAACCTTGTCATTCCTAGAGATGATGATATCATCCATATAGATGAGAATAACCACTATACCTTCACGACCTTGGAGTGTGATAAGGTGTGATCGCTTTCTGATTTAACTAATTCTCTTGTCTTCAAAGTTGAGCTTAGTTTGTGATACCAAGCCCTTGGAGATTGCTTCATTTTGTATATAGCCTTCTTTAGTTTGAGAACCTTTCCTTGAGAGATTCTTTCAAAACTGGGAGGTGGGTAGATGTAGACTTCCACCTCCAACTCTCCTTGCAAGAAGGCGTTCTTGACGTCTATCAGCCACAGTCCCCAATCAAGGTTAGTAGCCAAAGCAAGAATAACCCTTACCGTGTGAAGTTTAGTTATGAGTGCAAACGTGTCTGAGTAGTACTCTCCATAAGTTTGGGTGGATCCTCTAGCTACCAGTCTTGCTTTGTATCTCTCAATATCTCTATTGCTTTTGTATTTGATGGTAAAACCCCACTTGGAGCTCATGACTTTCTTTCCCTTTGGGAGATCATCTATGGTCCAAGTTGGGTTTATTTTCATGGCTCTCAATTCATTTTTTAATTGCCTCCTTTCATTCTTTCTTCTCCATTGCTTCACCATATGACTTTGAAACCTGTTCTTGGTCTAACTTTTCAATAAAAACTTGGTGAGCAAGAGGAACTTAAGTTAGAGAGAAACCCCCTTTTATTGGATGAGCCACTACCGTGTTATTGAAATGTCTTGCAATTGGTTTCCTCACTCTATAGCTTCTTCTTAGGACCGGAGGTGAGATTGGTGCTTGAGCTTCATCACCTTGGTCATGATTATTTTCATCTAGATGATCTTGGATTACTTCTTGTGCTAGATCCGGATGATGATCTTCTTCTTGTGCTAAATTCAAGTGAATTATCATCTTCTTGAGTATTGCTTCACCATTTTAAGCTTCTTGATGCTCTCAAGTAGTTTTTGAACCTTCCGTTTAAATCTTATGAAGGATATTCAATCTGAGTTTCTCAAGTAACATCTTGAGATTAGTGGCTCTATCTGAGGGTGAGGTGGAGACATCCTTAAGGGTATCTCAATTATTCTCTTCATAATATACATGTTCTATATAAACTTCACATCCCTAGTGATTATGATCTTCCTCGTCTCGGGTATATAACATTTGTACCCCTTTTGAGTGATTGAATAGCCAATGAACATTGCCTTGGTACTTTTACCCTCTACCTTGTTCCTTTGATCATCGGGTACCAATGCAAAAAAAACACAACCGAACATATGGAAGTGGTTGATTTGAGGAGGTGTGTTGTTTAATACATCATAAGGTGATATGTCATTGAGGACTAGTTGGAGTCCTATTGATCAAGTAGCATGCGGTTACTACGGCATTATCCCAAAACATATTTGGCATGTTTGTATGGAATATCATAGCTATTATAACCTTCATGAGGTGTCTATTCTTTCTCTCGACCACTCCGCTCTGTTGAGGGTGTAGGGAAATTTGTTTGATGAAGAATCTCATGTTTAGCTAGGTGGTGTTTAAAAGAGTGGCTTGTATACTCTCCTCCATTATCAGATCTAAGAATTTTGATAGAGGCATTAAAATGGTTAGAGATATATACTAAAAATTTTTGAAAAGCTTCTAAAACTCTATCTTTTGATTGCAAAAGCGTTAGCCAAGTATACTTGGATTTTTCATCAATAAAAGTCCCAAAGTATTTATGGTGCTCTCTAGATTCGCAAGGAGAGGTCCAAATATCAGAGTGAATTAATTTAAAGCATTTTCATACATGGTTGTAGACTTAGTAAACACATATTTACAATATTTACCGAGTATACAAGCTTCACAATCATAATGATCCATAGAAATAGTAGGCAACAACAGTCGTAAAGGCCTACCATGAGGGTGCCCTAATCTAGCATGCCATAACATATTACTACTATTATTAAAAGATGATGAAAAAACAGAAGATAAAGGAGAATCAAGTTTATTGTCTCTAAGAACGTAAAGCTAATCCTTGATTTCTTCGGTACCAAACACCTTGCTTGACTCAATATCCTGAATGAAACCGCATTAGGTCCAAAAATAACATTTCAATTTAAATCATTAGTAATTGTTTTAATAGATACTAGATTTGAAGTAAATATGGGCATAAAGAAAGCCTTTGGTTCTTTATCAAAAAGATTGAGACTATGGGTACCCTTGTTTGCAACTATAACATGACCAAAATTTGGTTCTAAACCAGTAATTAAATTCGGGTTACTAATTTTGTGATGGGATGCCTCAGAATCTAATATCATGGGTCTAATTATGTTTTTAGCAAGCAATGATTCACCTTTGAAACTACTCACCACATTACCAGACATGGAGGCTTCCTTGAAAACCTTGACTAAAGCATCCAAGTCACTTTTTCCTACGAATTCGCTTGAGACTAAAGGTCTGGATTGGTGATTGTAAGAAATGAAGGAAAGAGAATTGTCTTATTGGGCTTGGTTTGGAACATTCGTAGTTTGATTCATCTCGTTTGAGCTTCCGAACTCCCTTTCCTTTCGGTCTTGAGCATAGTGTGCCCTTGATCCATTAAATATTGTTCTATGACCATTGTTGTTTCTAGGTGGTCTTAGATGAGGGTGAAAAACCCAACGCTTCTTCTTAATGTGACCATTCCTTTTACGATGGTCACAAAATAGACAATTTCTTTCATCTCCTTTGTAAGAGCCTTGATTTTTGAATATGAGATCCTTCTTCCCTCTAAAAATTTCAAGGATTCCTTGTTCCTTTTTTATTTGGGAGCACACTTCTTCAAGGGTTGGTAGTTTTTTACTCCTTGGAATATGCTTGATTAGGTCGTTGTAAGTAGGATTGAGAGTGATAAGGAGTCTGAATACTTTATATTGGATTGGTAGACATAGATCTAAGCATTTCTAACTCAGCCCACAAAGCACTAAATTTACCAAAATGTTATGTAAATTCTATGTCTTCTTGGTTGAGCTCATTTATAGCTTTCTTGACTTTGAAGATTTTCCTCAAGTTAGGTAGGTTTTCATAAACCCTATAAAGAGTGCTCCATAGGTCCTTTGCAGACTCACAATAGGAGTATGCCTCCAATATTGCTGGATCGAAAGAACTTTGTAAAATTCCAAGGACCATTTGGTCATTTTGAACCACTTATCATTGTCGGCTGAGGTATCTTCGTTATCACAATCTTTAGTTGTATTTTTAGTTGAGCATCTTCTTGAATATGCTTCCAAAGACCTTTCCTGTTAAAGTTGTCTTCACTGTTCTTGACCAAAGCAAGTAGTTGACACCTTTAAGATGTACATGAACATTTACTTGTTTTTGAGTGTCCATAGATTGAAAAATAAACCGATTAGAATATGTAGAATGATAAGTGTAAGGGAAAGAGTGTTCTGATACCATGTTAGAATTTGAGAATAAAGAGTGGGAAAATGTTGAAGAACTAGAGAGAATAAACGAGAGTAGAGAGAGAATGAAGATGAGAAGAATAATTCTCATTAGTTATTTTCAACTTACATGAGTTACTTACATAAAAATACAACAATAAATTTAAAACTCAAAACTACTTCATACTAGGTCAAGTATAGCTTATTGATGCTTTAAACAAGACAAGGATTGTGCGAGACTCTAACGGTTTTTTTTAGTCTCAGTGCGCATGTCACGGTAAATCACATCACCGTGTCTTGACTAGGTGATTCACCTCACCTCCTATTGACTGGGTGATTCACTTTACCTCGTCTTGATTTGGTTATTCACCTCACTCTGTCTTAACTGGGTGATCACCTCACCATGTCTTGACAGGGTGATCACCTCACCGTGTCTTGACAGGATGATTCACATCACCGTGTCTTGATATGGTGATTCACCTCTCCGTGTCTTGACAGGGTGATTCACCTCACCGTGTCTTGATTAAGTAAATCACTTCACCATGTCTTGACTAGGTGATTCCATTCACCACGTTTTGACTAGGTAATTCACCTCACCATGTTTGACTAAGTGATTCACTTCATAGCGTCTTGGCTTGATGTTTATTTTTTTAAAGCAATCTGAACTTAAGCATACTTTTGAACTTATTCACTTGCACAAAAAAACGGAGTAGTTACTACTAACACATCATTGGAGATAAGATGGTTATGGTCACGAAACCAGGAGTGTTAACGGTACCAACAACATAAGTACTATATGACATGTGAGCAACATATCTTCTTGTCACTCAAGAATAAAGCACATAACTCTTGATTACCATTTTATCTGGAACCAAATACAACTCGGTCAAGTAGGATGACTCACCCATCGACCAACTCGCATATGCTCTCCCTGACAACCTTTCAATTTATTTTATATGTGTAAATGGTGTCTAATAGAAAATTTGCACTTAATTTGATTAAAATCACAGTTTATTGTACTTTATATGTAAAGGAAATTCTCATCTTTTACAGAGGTTGTTCATTGATCCACCTTTGAAACATGATAAAGGTTACGTCTGGTTTATACTCTGGTGTGTGTCCACCTCCCTACAATCCAAAACCCACGAGTCAATAAAGAATAGTACAAGTTAAAGACGCAATTAAAATGTAGTTTTGAAAGGGAAAAAAAGAACTTGCTTTGACAGTAGCAAATGTCATTTTATTTGCATAAGTCCTTGTGTATCTGTGAAGAAGAACATTGAAAGAGTACTTTTAGTGAGCGTCTGATACCATGGTCGGAAAAAATTTCATACCAATTTCTGACTATTATTAAAAAAACTAAAAAATAGAATAATCTTTATAAAATAACAATATTTTCAGATTAAAATTCCAAAACATATGTATAATTCTATAATCAAGTTACATAATCTAATTCTACATTTTCAAAGTGTAATTTTATAACTTATAATCTAATTTCATAACCTAGATATTCTAATTACTTAAACCTACACAATCTAATAACATAAACCTATCTATTATTATTTGAAACATAAAGAATAATTTAAAAGGAATTAGAGAAATTTTGAAGAGTTTTGTGGTTTAATTAAGAAGTGAAACCGACTTATATCGAACAAATAATCCGACCAAATTTTGACCAAAACAAAAAATTGGTCGGAAATTAGTCGGAACTTGTATTTCCGACTAATTTCTAACCAATTTTTCAGTTTGGTCAAAAATTAGTAGTAAAATTTAGTAATTTGTGACAAAATTTCTGACTAATTTTGTCGAATTTTTTTTATTTTTTAATGAAAACAAATAAAACTTCTTAAAAATATAAAATTTTTAAAAATATTATTAAAAAAACTCCGACAAAATTCCGACCAATTCTTGGATTGGTCGGAATTTTTCTTATATTATTTTAATTTTTTATCAACAAAAAAGAGAGTAAAATATAAAAAAACATATAACATTTTTAAAAAATTATGACTAAATTCCGACCAATTCTTGGTTTAGATGGAATATGGTTGGAATTTTTTTTAATTTATTTTTAAAAAAATTTAACAACGACAAATAGGAAAAATTAAAAAGAAAAACAAAATAAATTTCCGGCCAAATTGCGACTAATCCAAGAATTGGTCGGAATCTTTAAAAAAAATTTAATTTTTAAGTCATTTTAAATTGTCCAACTAGTCGGAAATTGGTCGGAATATTCTCAAAAAAATTTCCAAACACATTTATGGTCGGAAATATGCATCATATCTTATAATGCTAAGACGAAAATAAAAGATCGGTATACCCAGCAATTTGATCGTTTATCATCCATGGCTTCCAGTCATGAATACTAGAATAGTTAAGAGATCTTATCCAAGATTGTGTAGCAAGAAAAGGTACTGCCATATCATGATCACCACTACTCACCACACAAACACACAAAATTTACTAGTCTGGAATTTTTGTATATATGAGGAACAAAAGGATCAGTAAAGAGTTAAAACTCTGATCTGTAGATGAGAGAACGATACCCTTTGATGCTGTTATTTTTATGGTAAGGTACGCTACTTATAATGTCATGATCATACTTGTGACGAATATCCGAATTACATCGTACCCATTCTCCTATACTTTCCTGCAAATACATTTTGACATTGTTCTTTACCGAACTTTTATAACAGATTAGTTGTTATATATACCTCATTGATTTGAAGAGCTTTGCGTACACTTCCGTCATTGACCCAATAGGTAGACAGCAAATACCGATAAATCTGCAAAAACCAACCCTGTTTTTATACCTCTATTTTATCAATGGTATGAGTATAAACAGAATTGGATTACTTACATAGCAATTTGGAGTTTCGGTTTCGCACAATGGTGCTGTTATGAGAAAAGAGTATATTACTAAAAAGAATAGTCTGGATTTAGTAGGCAGACACAATAACAACCGAAAATTTTCAGTGGGTGTATACTTTATGATATTCTTTAAGGAGTTTCAAGCATTCTTTGTTACTTTCATCATAATTGAAATAGTTTCCTTTGCAAATTATCTTCAGCGACTACAAAGAGAAGAAAAGAAAAATCAAAAGTTCTTATTATTAGTTTTCATTGTGGAGACAAGAAACAAAAGAAAATGTGATGTTAGATACCTCATAGAGCTCATCAGAGATAAGTGCCATTCCATGAGCAAATGGAATGCGGTGGTTGAAGTCAGTTTTAGATTCGGTTAATGGGTTACCAAGAACATATCCCTGTTATTTCTCAGTGTACCAAACACCAAAACTATCAGTTTTTAAGTCTTGCCAACGTATACATATTTGTCTTTATGTTTCAAAATAAATATCTTTTTAAGATTTTTCGTAGCAAATCTAAATTTTGGCATAAAATACTTTATATATCCTTAAATCTAGTGAAAATATCAAAAGGCAATTAATGTCCTGTTCATTTCAACATCATAAAAGTAACAACTAGATATAACATTTAGATTCAAAATCATAAAACTTAAAAACCTTAGATATTTGAGATGATAAAAAATGAGTTTCAATGCAGCATCTCCAGTTCTCGACATTTCAAATGCGTAAAAAGACAAAATTCACACATTTTTCTGCAAAAAAATGTGAAAATATGTTCATTGACACAAAAGCAGAAAAATTTTCATCAAAAAGTTCGAAACTAGCTTTCCCCGAGAACTCTTTTTCCAACCAAAGATATGAATATGTGTGTTTTCCCGCCAAAAACATTAAAACATGTTTTTCCGTAAAAAAACGCATAAAGAAAACACAATTTTCAACGAAGAATGCAAAAACGAGTTTCCCACCAAAACGCAAAAAAAAACCATATCATCTTGTCAAAAATATGAAACTATGATATCCTGCAAAAAAGCGAAAGTATTTTCTAGCCAAAAGCACGAAAAATCGTCTTCATACCAAAAGCACAGCTTTCTGCAAAAAAAAACAAGAGACACAAAACTTGTTTTTTGCTAGAAAACAAGTGTCCACGTTTTTTGGCAGGAGAAAGTTTATTAGCGCTTTAGAAGGAAAATGCACTTTTTTGCATAAAAACATATTTCCGCATCATGAAAATGTATTTCCACGTTTTGGTATGAAAAAATGTGTTTCCGCTTTTTTGGATGAAAAACTTGTTCCGCATTTTTGGCTAGAAAACGTGTTTTTACACTTTCGCCATGGAAATGCTTTTTTTGTTTATTGCAGAAAAACAAATTGCCGCATTTTAGCCAAAAAAACATAACTTTCTTGTTTTAACATAATATATCTGGATATTTCAAAAAATATGAAAATTGACAAAACAACATCCAAATGAAATATCTAGATGTCAAAATCAAATATGAAAACAAGTATAATTTGGATGCATCATCCAAATACTGCATCTAAATAATACATTTGCATGTTATCCAGATACAAAAACACTAATGAGTCAATATCATTCCTGATTTGTGTGAAAAGTATTAAAACTATCTTTATTGTAAAGCGAAAAAAATTTAAGAAGCAAGAAATACCGATGAACCTGAAGATTAATTGGAGGTTTGCAGCATAGGTACTTTCCTGCATCATGGTTACTCTGTTTGAAGTTACTTAATAAAAAAAAAAATCAAAGGTTTGGGGTACAAACGATACCTTTTGAGATTTCTTGAACAATGGCTGGAACAACCTTACCGGCATGAGAATCTCCTCCAACATAGAAAGGGTTAGTTAAAAACTCTGGATGCTTGCCTAACCACTGCACAACAACAATAACAAGAGATGCTTCTTAATGCGTACAGAGGGAAAACATTTACCTTGTAAAGTTTAGGTTAAAATATCCTTATATACTATTTTTAAGTCTTATCTTCATTTCAAATGTAAGATTCCTTTTTTGTCAACTTTAATTGCATTAAAGGTAGACTATATTCCACGCTGGGAAGATACGATCCAGAATCGGGTAGATGACCTTATATTGAAGAGAACAACAACGGAAACTAAAACTGAAAGCCCGAAGACGATCCAGAATCGGGTAGATTCTACACAACCTAGAAAATTCATCCCTTGGTTACGGTTTACAACTATATCGGGATAAAGACGGGGGAAATTTACCGGAATAGATTGTTTGCCTACCCCAACTACAATTAATCTTCATTTCAAATGCAAGATTCCTGACACTTCAATAGAAAATTATGTTGACATAAACTTGAAGATAACTTAGAGAAGAAGTTATTTTTGAGATTATCCTAATTCTATGTTAATATCTTTATTCTAGGAGATTATCTAGTTAAAGAATAATTGTTTTAGGAGTTATCTAAAGCAATAAGGATTAGGAATAAGAATAGCATAAATAGAGGCAATTGAGTTATATTTGTCGCTAGGGTTTTATAATCTAAGAGAGATTGTGAGCTTTGTTTTGAGAGAGTTTTCAAAGCTTGAATAAAAGAGAGTTTTATTCTTATTCTTTTGTGTTGATCAATTCATATAAGTTATTTAATTGGTATCAGAGCTCTCCAGGTTAACCTAGAACAATGAGTGCAATCATACCATCAACGTCATGACTAAACTCGAAAGAAGGAGGAGCTTCTTCGATCCATTGTAGATGCTCAACTCCACCAACTATGTCGTGTGGGCAATAAGAATAAAAACAACACTGAAGGTTCATAAAGCATGGGATATTATTGAAGATGAAAGCCTAGAGGGAGACAAGAACGATGTCGCTAGAGATGTAAAAATGGGCTTTTTTACCCTACCCTACCCGAGCCCGTTTTAAGCC
>OVBE01011722.1:0-13935 GCA_900406425.1 Iberis pinnata
TTCTAGGAGTTAGGAATTTTGCGTCCGGAAGGTGTTCGACAAAATGCCGGAACCAATTTTTATAAGCTAAATGAGACCTAGCCAAAGAATTGTGTTAGTTAGTTTATTGGTTAAGATAAATTGGATCTTAATGTTTCTTAAATGTGTAGTTTTTCAAGGAATTGTTTAGATTGCATAATTAAGGAAATGATTAGTGTCATGGAAGTGGATTAGTCTAGGTTTTGGAATTTAGACCAAGGGTTTAGCTTAATAGATAGAATTAGACACCTTGATAACCAAAATCAATTACCTAAACCANGCATAGGATTAATGAGTTGGACTTACCTGAATTGGATGATATTTTAAGTACTTAAATGACATAATTAAACTTAAGTATTTGCTAGACAATAGATTAGCAAATCTTTGTTTATCAATACATGATAAATAAGAATTTTCGGTTCTTTGTCTAACAAGTATCCTAAGGCTAATAAAATTTCATTGAAGTACTTGGGGATCAATCCAAATCGGGAGCAATTAACACACTAAAACTTAGGAGAAACATTTCTAGTCTAAGCAAATGAGATTTGGATGGTTTTGAAACACTTAATCATGCATAATTTCAAAAGTCAACAATATAAAGGTCAACAAGATTAAGCAAAAGTAAACAAAAGATTAAAATGTAAATCAAGATTAAAAAGCCTAAACAAATGGGCAAAGGTTATTGACTTGGTTGATCAAATGGTATCTCTTTGATGCTCTATACTATCATTCGATGATAATCGTTGGTCTAAGATTCCTTTAATTAGACTAATCCACTCTCATAGCACTAATCTCTTTCCTAATCATGCAAATAAAACAATCTCTTAGATAATTACACAATCAAGAAGCCTTAAGTTCTAATTTATGATCAACCACTAAACTAACTAACACAAATCTATTGGTTAGGCCTCATTTAGCATTCAATAGTTGGTTCAAGCATTTCATCAAACACCTTTCAGGAAATAAAACACCTACGATATGAACTTAAATGGCCAAGACAAATCTACCATTAAGAACACCTAATGAATGATGATATAAGATATCTAAGCCCTAAACATCAAGATTAACCATCTAATCACCCTAATCTACCTAACTCATTTTCTTAGTAAAGAACTACTCACTAATCATTGAAAAAACACAATACCCAAGATTAGATATATGTTGAATCATGATTAGAAGTAGATTTGAGAATAAAAGAAACAATTAAACAAGAAATAAAACTTAAAATAGCATAAGAATCAAAGGATTACAAAGTTGTTCTTAGAAAAATAAAGCTTTTTATAAATTATGTCTAGAAAACCTTATATAGTCCTCCTAATCAAGTTGGGTTAACCCATTAAACAATTGTGTAAAATCTTGGGTCAATGTTTTATTTTTGACTTTTTCTAGTGAATATCGGCCAAAATGGCCGATACATGTTCCCGGTATCACTCTTCTTTCTTTGTATCACTTGCTACCAACCAATACACACTGGCCGATATCAGCATATCAGGTCATGTGTAACGGTCGTCCTTCCTCGGTGATCTTCACGCATGTTTTGTACCGGTCTCGCCCAGCCGATACGTTTTGGCCGATACAAGCATATCAGACCAACTGTGTCGGTTGGTCTTGGTCGATATCTTCTCTTCAGAACATCAGCCACTCCAAATGATACATGTAGCCGGTACTTCTTCCTAATCCTCTTCCTTGCTCTTTTTTGACCCATTTTCTCACCGGTTTGATTCCATTTAAGCTCCATATACCTTAAACACCTGAAATATGCAATGATACACGAAATGCAACTTATATAAACCTAAATGCAAGCTAAACAACCCACAATGCAATAGAAATTAATGTCAAAAGCCTTAAAAACCTAATATATCAACTCCCCCAAACTTGATCCTTACTTTCTCTCAAGCAAGTAATTCATAAACTCGAAGAAGAAGTTCGAAGGTGGGAACTCAAAACCAAAATATGATGATAAAGTAGGTGATGTCGATGTCCAAGTTAGTAGTTGTAAAATGCAAAGAAATCTCATTTTACTTAAAAATCCTAGCCATACTCACCAAAGTTTAATTGAGATCAATCATAACCTTCACATAAATTCGACTCTATTCATCTCTTTAACATTCATTAAGTGGAAACTGTGAATCATGCTATTCAAATTCAATGAACTCATTTGGCTAAAGGACTGGTTAAGAGACAAAAATGGTCCCTTTATCATGTGGCTTTTCAATTCAATACAAGGATCACTCAAAATAGAAATGAACTTTAGTAGAATTCTAAAGCCGAGAACACTTAGATGCATACAAGAATAGGATCTCATGATCTCATCTACCCATAACCCGAAATCTAAAAGCCTTCCTATGTCGAATACCAAAATGATCATATCTCTACCCTTGAAACTCCAAAGTAACATCATGATTCTCATTCCCTTTTCTTCCTTCTTTCTTCACTACTTATCCTAGGAGAAGATTTACTTTTTAATCGATTCTAGCGGATTTGAGATTCTTTTTACCTGTTAAACAATTGTGGCATCCTTTCTTTTATTCATTCTTTTACCATTTCTTGGGCTTTTGCCTCTTTTCATTACTTTCTTTTCATTATTTAGCTATGCCAAACCCTTTTACTTCCCCAAATACTTTACTAGATTATATCAACTTTTTATTATTGTTCCCCTCGTAAGCTATCCTTAAACACATTTTTCTCCATTTCTACTTTTGTCCCAACCGTTCTTTTCTTTTTCCAATACCATCAATCATTCCTAAGTCGATTCCCATCTTAATCTCCTTGTTCAATTTCCAAGGAGAAATTTTCGGAGCTCTGTATACCAAACTCTCGGAGCTTGACGAAGACCATAAATTGCCTTGTTTAATTTCGAAACTGCATTGGGTCTTTGAGGATCAACAAAACCAGGTGTCTGGTTCATTAAGAAATTATCGTGCAGTCGCCCTTGAAGAAATGTGGTGTTGACATAGAGTTGTCTAAGATTCCATTGGCGTGTGACAGCAGTGCTGATGATGGTCCAAATAGTGACGGGCTTCATAACAGGACTGAAGGTGTCATGGAAATCTTTGCTAGCCCTTTGATGGAAGGCCTTAGCGACTAGAAGGGCTTTGAAGCGGTCGATAGTTCCATTTGCTAACCATTTGATGGTAAAGACCTAACGGCAGCCAACAATATTATTATGTTCATCTGGTTCAATGAGATCAAATGTATGATTGTGTCGTTGTGAATCAATTTCAGCTTGCATAGCTGCTTGCAGTCGTGGATCTTGTAAAGCTTTTGTTACTATCTTAGGCAGTGTGTCAGACACTTGTTGGACTGTGGTGTTAAGAATCAACTTCTGGACAGGTTTACGTAGCTAGTTACTTGTGCGACGTTGTGGCTGTTGTTGTGGTAGAGATATCTCAGGTGCTTGGTATTGTTGTTGTGAAGTGTCAGGGAGGGACAGAGAAGATACATGAGCTAAGAGAGGCTGTTGAGGAAGAGACACATGATGATGAAGTGGTACTTGAGGTTCTATCACTAACTAGGGACATGGTGGTCGGTGAGTTGACACCTGGTAAAACATTAGTTGGAGATGCATGTTGTGACAAAGTTGGAGGAGAATATATGATAGTTGGTGTGACAAAAGAATGTTGTAGTATAGAAGACATAGTAATTGCATAATGAGCTGGTTTAGCCGCTTTGAGACCTGCAATATTAAATGGAAAAACAGATTCATGAAAGACAACATGTCGTGTAGTATACACACGAGATGTGGCTCGGTCTAAACAAAGATAGGCAGTTAAGGTATTAGAGTAGCCTAAGAAAACACATTGAGTAGACTTATTATCTAGTTTGTTGCTTGTGTAAGGTTTTAACTAGGAGAAGCAAAGACAACCAAACACCTTGAGTTTTTGTAAATTGGGTAGAGATTCAAAAAGCATTTGAAACGGGGATTTCATAGAGAGAGCTGGAGTAGGCATTCATTTATTAAGTATATAGCCGCAGCAAATGCATAGGTCCAACATGACCGTGCTATTTTAGCATGAGAGAATAACGCTAGTTCCATTTTAACTATGTGTCGATGTTTACGTTCACTTATGCCATTGGATTTTGGCGTATGTGGAGGTGTGGTGGAATGAGAGATACCATGAGATGACAAATAATGTGCCAATCCAATATACTCCCCACCATTATCACTATACAAGGTTTTAAGCTTGTGTTGAAATTTGTTTTCAATCAAGGCTTTAAACATTAGAAAAATCCCAAGGACACGTGACTTCTTTTTTAAAGGATACATCCAATCTAATGAAATGATCTACAAAAATATGTAATATTTAAAATCATCAAATGAGACAATCGGTGAAGTCCAAACATCATAAAAGACTATATCTAACGGATGTGTTGACTTAATGGTAGAGTTGTGAAATGGAAGCTTATGCGTTTTATTGATAGAGCATGCATTACACGGAGAAATTAAAACACTACTAGAAGAAACATGTAACTAGAAAGACGAAAGCATAGTTTATAAAATATTAAATGCATGATGTCCTAGACACGAATGCCAATCAAAAAGAGAAGCTCGAACAGTAGATACAAATGCAAAAGCTGGTTTAGTTGTAAATCACTTGGTTGGCCATTCATAGGCGCCACCTCTAGGCTTGCCGGCCAAACGAAGTACCCCGTTTCCTAGTCTCTCACCTGAAAGAAGGTTGGAGAAAAGGTTACAAACACATTATTAGTTCTACAAAGTTAAAAACAGAAATCAAATTCTTTGCAAAAGTTAGGACACACAAAACATTATAGAAGGGTTTGGTATAAGAAGGGATCGAGCCATAACTAGAGTGTGAGATTTGGAGACCAGACCCGTCACCCAACATAACATCATCGCTGCAATTGTAAGGAGTATGATAGGTGAGATTGTTTAAATCATAGGTCATGTGATGAGACGCACCATTGTCAACGATCCAGGTGGAATTATCTGACATGAGTGATGCGTTAGCTTGCGGCTGCCACTGCGACAGGGTGAGGAGAAGAGGTGGCTACCAGTAGGACTGGGTGGGTGTTGTCGAATGCTGCCACGGATTAGTGTTACCTGAGCCGCAAGTGAGAGTGAACTAAGAGCATAATTCGGCACTATGACCGACGGCACCACAAGCCTGATAGCGTCCGAGGTATTTGCATGGACCATTGCGATTTTGATTTTGTGGCTGAAACCCTCTTGAATTAGATTAGTTTCTAGACTGTTGATTTTGAGTGTTACGCCATAGAGGTTCATGCCTTGCTTCTGTGGCATGAGAAACAAGAGGAGATGGTGAAACAACAATTGTAGATAAGATCATGGGTTCACGATTGACAAGTCTTTCGTGCATTTCTGAGTAGGGGAGAGTCGTGTCTCTTCCATTTATTGCATCGATTTCATGTTAAAACCAAGGCCGGCCATATTTTGTTCTTGAAGGTCTTCGGGATCCATTGGCTTGCCGAGAAGAGCTAAGTCGTCTGCTTTGGCCTTGAATGTGCGAAGGTATTCAATAACAGAGGTTGTGCCTTTGATGCATGCCTTCGGATGTAGCTTAAGTTGACGGATATGTCCCCTTGTTGGTTTACCGAAGGCTGATAGAAGGAGGGATCTGACATCAACAGAGGAGACAACACTGGAGACAAGTAATTGTACTGGAAAAGAGAGCTCTAATAAGCGAGCTGTTTATGAATCGATCTTGACGTCTCGAAGGAGCATTGATCGGATTTGGCGAGGCTTGACCATTCACAGTCAGTTGTGGAGAAGGAGTGTGAGAGTCATCCAAGAAGGGTTGAAGCTCATGACCTTCGAGAAGTGCCTTGACTTGTTTTCTCCACATCAAATAGTTATGATGTGTGAGTTTGGTGACACTTGACATATTCACCAAAGAGAAGAGTGTTCTGAGGATTCTCCACATTGTAAACAAAGGTATGTGCAGCGGTGTTAGGGGTCTCACTTGAAATATGAGAAAAATGATTCTATTGAGATAAGAATTATACACGTTATATACAAGTATATAGGTGCAAAAGAAAAGTACTTAATCATAGATATTAGACAGAGGTACTCTAAGTAAGTGAATATATGATGATTATCTTCTAATACACAATAGATTTCAATCATTAGACGAATAATAGAACTTAGGCCCCGATTGGAAATGCTTATAGCAAAGTAGAAGTTGTATGCAGCATAAGCAGTATGCTCTTGTTTAATAGGCATAATTTACTGATTGATAGAGCAGAATATGATTATATAAAAAATTGCATATAACTATTTAAAAAATATTTATTTTAAAGTATTATATATAATAAATATATTAAATAATTTGATATATTTTATATCATAATTTATTTTTAAATTTAAATTATTATCTTATAATTTTAAAATAGAAAAAAATAAATTAATAGTAATTATTAATATTAATATATATATATATATATAAATGTTTAAATATTTTTGAAAATAAATAATATAAAATTATTACAATAAGTTTTATTATAATAAAAAATTATATAATATTATTTCATAATTTTTTCTATATATAATTATTTATCTTATAATTTTATAAAATGAAACAAATAAATTTATAATAAATAGTAATTTAAAATATATTTTAAAATGTGAATTTAAAACTAGAATATTATGGTTTTATTATGATATNTGTGAATTTAAAACTAGAATATTATGGTTTTATTATGATATTTAAGTAGTTATTTTATAAATTTTAAAATATAATAAATCAAAAAATAATTTTAAGTAGTAATTTATAATGAGTATAAATATATTTTTGAGGTTTTTAACATATAAAATAAATTTAAAATTTGATTTTAACAGTTTTGTAATATTTTAATGCTCTAGAAAATGTTCATTTTGAAAGCATAAAGATGAAGAACATTTAGGAGTATTAGTATATGTTAAATGTTCACTTAAATGTTTTTTTATTAAATATATGTGATTGGATGAGCATGAAGCATAATGCTCTCCTTTATACTCTACCAATCAAGGTGTTAGACACGTGTATAAAGGCAAAGAGCAGAAAACAAAAGAACTTAGTGTGTAATGAGTTGTTCAAGCAATGAAAATATAAACGTTAATTCTCATTTCTAATCTTCTCTTCTTTACTTACAATGAGAATATTTTTTGGTGTTTGACCATATTTGTAATCGAATTCTTTGAATTTCTAATTATTTTGTTAAGAAACACGTAGATCTAGTTGTGTAACGGATTTTGCATTTGAAATTGATGGATCTCTTTTTAGTTGTTTAGTATTAACGTGTATTTAAAATCTCGATTATACTAGCAAGTTTGAATCTAAAATCTGTATCAATGAATTTCCTCAAATTGATGCGATTTTGAATCGGTGGTTCGTTTGTGGTCTCACTAAATCGAATATAAAGTATAATTGGAATTCGAAAGAACATATATTGATGAAGAAATATCTAGTCGATTACCGTGCCTCTGTCCGAAGCGTGAATACGAGAAAGGAGATGATGAAGAACGAGACGAGGAAGACAATGGGTTGGGATGATTTTGGGGTCGGGTTTGAATTTAACCAGGTTTAGTTCGGTTTCATATGGTTTTAAGGTGGCTAACATTGGTTTAGTAAATAAGTAAACCGAGTAAAACCAAGTTTGGGTGTTTAGAGATTTTTAACTATTGCAATGTGAACATATAAGTTTAGAAGTTTTAATTCATGGAGATATAGACTTCGAATTTCAGAGGTGAGATGTTAGAGAGAGACTTTGAAGTTTCACTCACAGGCCCGTGTCCCAAGGGAAAGCTTCTAGTCACCATCTCTCTTTCCTAGATGCTTTTAGACCATGAACATTGCTAGATTTTGAAAAGGTTTTTAGATGTGGAGTCCACACAAATATTAAGAAACCAATGTGTCTCTCTCTTATTTCAGATCCATCTCTTGCACTATTTGTGGGCCCCACTGATACATGGCGGTCTACGATTGGTCCATTATTTATTTTTATTTTTTAAATTAAAAAATTAGAACTCAAAATTAATGTTCTCTGCGATGTTCATGCTCTCAGGCTCTACTATAACACAAAATAGACTCTGTCATCTTTAATTAGTCAAAAACATAGTTTAATTTTTGAATCTTCTTTCCCAAAATAGAATTTTCAACTGCTCCTAGGATGTTTCTCCACCGAATATCATGAGAATCGTCCCTCCGGACAGGAGTTTGACGACTAACCGGGTGGTGGCCTTTTTCTTCGCCCAAGTTTTCAACTCCGTAACCATCTATCTCTACTCTTTCTCACTCCTCTGAGTTTTCTGAGAAGTATAAAGAAGAGGTTATGGGAATTTCTTGAAAATTTGGAATAAAGAAGAAACAGCGGAAAATGAGCAGAAAATCCTAAGTCGATGTTACTCTAAGGAAAGGAAGCAGAATTCGGAATCCATAAATAAAAAGGCTTTCTCACAGCTACTCATTACTCCTTAGTCTGTTCTAGGCAAGGAAAGAATTAAACACCCTCACATGTGTAGGTGAAGACCTCGACCAGTGTCTTTGTCGTAGCTTTTGTGCATGCTATCTTGGATCAAGAGAAAAGAAAATGAACTCAAGAATCCCTTCCGCAGACAAGGGAGAGGGCATAAAGAAGCCTTACCAATCTCCACCAAGAAAAGCACGAGTAAGGGTGGAGTTACCGGAAAGTGTAGAGTTGGTGCAGAAACATAAGTTAACCCTCATAGGAAGAGTGACAAACACAACCGCTCAGTGAATATGGTCTTTGATTCCGGCTCTTGCAGATAGATGGAAAACAACTAGTAGGCCTTATGGAGCTGACCTAGGGAGAGGTATGTTCCAGTTTCATTTTGCATCTAAAGAAGATCTGGAGCTGGTCCTTGCAAATTGACCCTATCATTTTGCAAAATGGATGGTGATACTCCAACGGTGGAAACCGAAAATCTCCCCTTATTTTCTGTGCCTAATCCCTTTTTGGATAAAAGTCCAAGGAATACCAGTCCATTTATGGACAAAATCGATTATCAAAAGTATAGGGGATGATATTGGGATTGTTGAGGATACTGAAATCACCAATGCCTCAACAAGAATGAGAGTGCACATCAATGCACTAAAACCGTTAATTAAAGCTTTGGTGGTTGAATTTGCCAATGGATAAGAAGTGGAAGTAACTTTGGTGTACGAAAAACTCGAGAAACATTGCCACCTATGTTATCGACTAAATCGTGAGGCAAAAGATTGTCCACAAGCTTTGGAAGCACAGGAAAATCAGAGAAATCAAAATGACCAGACTCAGCTCAATGATAGATCTAAAGAAAGACACCTCTATACTGCATCAAAGGAAATGTTTTCAAAGAAAACACAAAGAAAGCTAGAGAACAGATGGAGAGATGACCATGATCTAACACAATACAAGGAACAATCTAATTTTTATAGACAACCCCATCTTAGAAACGAAGGGAACCATCATAGGTCCCAAAGTCATAGAGTAGACCTTCGCTTCAAAATTCAACAAAGAAGGAGTAGGGATTAAAGAAACGAAGGGTACAGATCCGGAACGGACCAAGAGTGGAGTAGAAAATCAGATTCAACAAGACATTTTGAATCTCATAGAGAAAGGGACCATAAGGAGGCTCATCTTTTGAAACTTAAGGAACGAAGCGATCCCTTATATATAAGGGAGCAAATCTATGATAATGCGGGGAACGAAAATCTGAGTCAGTCTCGTTCCCGCCGTCCTGCTCTCGAACGAGAAGATGCTGGGAAAAATCTCCCACTCCCACAATTAATAGTCGAAATAGCACTAAACGACATTCACGAAGTTATGTCTAAATATACATCTTGCGCTGACCCTATGGAGAGTTTGGCAAGGAAAGTATGCACATAGAAAGCAAAAGAAAATGGAGAGTTTGAACAGGCAGTAGTCTAACTGGTTAACTCCACTAGGTATCGAAGCCAATTAATTCAACCCGAAGTGGTTCAAAGATCGGAATTGATCAAGAAAAAATCTCCTGAAAGAATGTCAGCAGTACTTCGACTTAGCTTGGCTGGGAATCAAGAAATGGAAGAGGAGGAGGATGTACCGCTAGCAGACCTTGTAAAACGCAGACAAATAGCTTTGGAATGTAAAAGAAATAAGCAAGGATCATCATCTAAAGCTATGGGTCTGAATGTTGGACCTCTAATAAGAAAAAGGAAGCCAAAGCAAGCAAAACCTTCACCAAAAAGAAGAAACATTACGAGCAAGCAGGTTCACATGGAACCAAAACATAAGAAAAGAGGAAAAGGCACAACCCAGTAAACCTCCTCCCAAAACAGTGGATCGTAGAATCACCAAGTATACCCGCCAGTGAGCTTAATCCCAACAACGTCTAGGAGAAGGATGAATTTTCAAAATCATCCAATCGTGTTCCTTAAAAGCAGTATCTTGGAATTGTTAATGTTTGGAAAACTCCTTAACGGTTCGGCGCTTGCGGGAAATCAAGTCAAAACTACGCCCGCATTTAATTTCCTATCGGAGACTAAAAATCCCGCTGCTTTTGTACTGGAGGAACTAGAAGATTTGAATTTTACAAACAATATTTTAATCTCACCCCACGGAGTGTGCGGGGAAGAACTTGCCCTACTTTAGAATGATTTGGTGAAAGTGGAAGTTCTGGCATCTTGTGATAATTATATTGTTACATATGTAACTTTTGAAGACAAAAGTTTCTATATGACATAGTCATATGGAAATACATATTATAAGCAGAGGACAGGACTATGGAACCACTTAGGAAACCTTGCAACTCAAAGGGAAGTACCATGGACTTTAATGGGTGACTTCAATGATATCTCCAACAATTTAGAGAAACAAGGAGGAACGCCGATAAGCGAAAGCTCTTTCTCGGATTTTCGTTCCTTTTTATCGCGTTGCGATCTCTTCGACCTAAAACATACCGGAAATTCTTTCTGGAAGGGTGTAAGAAAAAGTGTGAACGGCAATGAAGGAATCTTTTGTAGACTCGATAGAGATTTATCCAATTCATGGTGGTTTGAAGTTATTCATTTTAGTCATTGTGAATACTTCTGGTTTGAGGATTCGGACCACAAACATTTTATTACACACTTAGATATGTCAAGAAAGCGGGCCGGGGATATGTTTCGCTATGGTAGAAGACTAAAGGAGTCTCCAGAAGCAATGAAATTAATCGAATAAGTGTGGAAATCCTCACCAAATAGTATAGTTCAAAGGAAGATAGTGGCAGTAAGAAATTCTTTGTCACATTGAAATCGTGAGGAAAAGAGAAATACTGAAATGAATATTAATATTTTAAGAGAACAACTCCAAGTTGAAATGACAAATACAACAAGTCACAGGGAATCAATTCAAGAGTTAAACAAAAAGCTCCAACGAGCTTATGCTGAAGAAGAAAGCTTTTGGCGCCAAAGAAGTCGCATTCTGTGGCTTTGTTTAGGAGATAAAAACTCTGGTTTTTTCAATGCTGCAACAAGAGGTAGAAAATCAATCAACACACTATCCATCTTGGAGAACGAAGAAGGAAAACCAGTATACAAAGATGAAGAACTAGAAAAAGTGGTGATCAAACATTTCAATAAAATGTTTACAACAACAGAAGCAAGAAGCTCAACTACGGTCTCAAAAGCCTTAAAACTGAAAGTGACAAGAGAGATGAATAAGGAGCTCACAAAGATACCCTCGGGAGAAGAGATTAGGATAACGATTTTCTCAATAAACCCGGATAAAACTCCAGGCCCCGACGGTTTTTCGGAAAGCTTTTTCATTCAAATTGGCACGTGATCGGACCAGAGTTAATTAGAGAAACACGAGAGTTCTTTATTTCCGGAATCCTCCCGCCATCCCTCAATGCAATAAACATATGCCTAATCCCAAAAATTCAAGGCCCGAGGAAAGTAAGCGATTATCGACCAATCGTGCTTTGTAACGTTCTCTACAAAATCATCTCCAAGAATATAACACGAAGACTCCAACCGATACTTACACTCTTAGTATCGGAAAATCAATCGGCATTTGTACCCTAAAGAGCTATTATGGATAATGTCCTAATAACGCATGAAGTCCTTCACTTTCTAAAAATGTCGGAGGAAAAATCAAGATGTTTAATGGCGGTTAAAACCAATATGTCAAAGGCTTACGATAGAGTGGAATGGGAGTTTCTTTGAGCGGTTCTTTCTCGGTTGGGCTTTCACCCAAGGTGGATAGGATTGGTCATGCAATGTGTGACGAGCGTTACGTTCTCCTTTATAATAAATGGTAGTGCAAGAGGAAAAGTTAAACCACATCGCGGATTTCGCCAAAAAGATCCCCTATCACCGTTCATTTTCATCCTTTGTAGTGTGGTGCTCTCCGGCTTATATCATAATGCCCAAGAAGAAGGCAAGCTTCTTCGGATCAAAGTGGAAAAAGAAAGCCCAAAGGTAAACCACTTAATTTTTGCGGATGATACAATATTCTTTTACAAAACAAATTAAAAAGTGTGAAGGCTTTGGAAAAGATCATAAAAAACTACGGTGACGCATCCGACAAGTAATAAACTTCAATAAGTCTTCAATCACTTTCTCACGAAAAGCTCCACAAGTTCTTAAGCAATCCATAATGCGTAGGCTTAAGATTTGTACTGAAGGAGGAGTAAGAAAGTACTTGGGCTATCCGGAGCAATTCGGAAGATCGAAGAAAGACATTTTCTCAAACATTGTGGATCGCATAAGTCAAAAAGCGGAGAGATGGTCTACCCGCTTCTTATTAATGGTTGGGGAATTAGTAGTGTTAAGTTAAAAAAGCGGAGAGATGGTCTAACCGCTTCTTATCAATGGCTGTGAAATTAGTAATGTTAAAAATGTGCTCTCATCCCTTCTGGTTTATGCGATGTCTTGCTTTGGCTTACCAATGTCCCTTTGTAAGAAGATTAAATGGGCCTTCATGCGGTTTTAGTGGGACTCAAAACCGGAAATGAAAAAAATTGCGTGGATCTCATGGGAAAAAATAACGGAACCAAAGTGTTTTGGAGGGCTTGGTATAAGGGATATAAAAAATTTTAATACAACTTTATTAGCTAAATTAAGCTGGAGAATCCTTACCAACCCAAATAGTCTTCTATCAAAAATCTTAAAAGGAAAATATTTCCACGGGGATCATTTTTAAATGCTCAAGCAGGCACAACTAGTTCTCATGGATGGCAAAGTACTTTAAGAGGCAGGGATCTTCTGAAATATAATCTTGGGTGGGTTGTAGGTGACGGGAGATCCATCTAGATTTGGCAAGATCCATGGTTAAGCTTTTCAAAGGTCCAAAGGCCAATAGGACCACCACTTAAAGAAGAACAACATTTAAAAGTAGAGTCTCTGTTTTTACCGGGAAAAAAAGAATGGGATAAATAAAAAATCAGGGAGAAGCTTCGATGTTGGGAAGAAGAGATTCTAAAACTCCAACCAAGTGTTTATGGTGGAGAAGACAAATTGATATGGGTAAAGAATCCATGGGAGTTTACTCATCAAATTCAGGCTATTTTCAAGCTAGAGAATCAACGATGGATCAAAGCACTAGACCATCTATTACAAGTCAAAGCAAAAAAGAGATATGGAAAGCAAGACTACCAGAGAAATTAAAAGTCTTTTGTTGGCGAGAAGTAATGGACTTCCATCGGGTTCAGACCTTAGGTTACATGGAGTAGCAAGCATGGGATTATGTATAAGATGTAAATGTTGGGAATGACCTGAAATCATTTTGTACTTACTCTAGATAAACTTGAAGCATGAAGGTTTAGCAATTATATAATGTTAGATGGTTATAATGTTTTGTTAGAAACAACTTATAATCTATGGTTTATGAATCCATTGCTAATATTATATAATTCTACAGGGTTGCACATCTAAGATATAAGGATTAGTGTTATACTGGGTTTCAACAATATGATATATGCATTTTATATAAGATATA
>OVBE01011723.1:0-13934 GCA_900406425.1 Iberis pinnata
ATAAAACAGTAAACAGAGATGAAGAACAAACTTAAAACAAAAGATTAAAGCTTAAAACTAAAATAGAGATGCACAAACTAAATAATAACCTAAAGCTAAGCAAGAAATCAAAAGAAAAACAGAAGATTAACTTAAAACTTGAAAGAAATCTGGTTTTTACACCAAGAACATGAAGAACAANTAAAACCTAAGACTAAAACCTAAAAACGAAAGAAAAACTAAGCTTGTTGCAAATGGAGGCGAATTAGGGCTTTTATAGGGTTAATAGAAAAGCCCTAATTCGCACTAAAGACAAAAAGCTAATCATTATCTTGGATCTTGGGCCTTGGTTCAGGTGGTATCCGGATTTGAGTTGGTCGGGTCGGAGCGTGTTTGACTTCGGGTTGGTAAGTGCGTGATCGATCCGAGCTGAAGATGCTTGAACGAGATCGATTCAACTGAGATACATATGAGAGCGGGATCGATCCAGGCATTGAGTACTTGAGATCGATCCAGACAAAGGGTGGGATCGATCCTGCCTTGCTTCCTTCTTAGTCTTGCTTCAATTCCATGCACTTCCTTAGCTTCATCTGAGATTTCACAAATTTCCTTAAATGAGAGAGAGAGAGAGATCGATCCAGGTAAAGGTGAGATCGATCCATGCTGAGATGGGATCGATCTGAGATCGGTCTGAAGAGACTACGGGATTGATCTGAAGTAAGTGCAGGATCGATCTAGATAGATTGCATATCAATCCAGAAGCTTGGTGTTGGGATCGATCTGGACTAGATGAAGAAGTGCTTGAGATCGATCCAGGCATGTGCTGAGATCGATCCTGCTTTGGTCCTAAGGTAGATCCAGTCCATTCCATGCTAAGTGTTGTTCCTTTTAAATTTAAGTGTTGCTTTTCTGAAATCTCACAAATTCTTCCCGAAAACTCCTGAAAGTCCTGAAAAATCTCCAAAATGCGTGCATATGCAAATTCAAATGCAAAATTCCTAAAAATCATAAACTTAATAAAATCAACTATAAATGTGATGTATGCACACTTTTAGACCTCATAATTGATGCTAATTGATATGTAAAATCCATGAAAATTCAGAGTTATTAGTTGACCACCACATAATCCACCCAACACACTTCCTACTCTAAATCCCAATCAATCAAATTATCACATCATATCAACTAGCTCTCTAAATTCAATTAAGTACAAATAAGTGCCTATGGGGTATCGATCAATGTCGCTTAAGTACCTTTTCTATCAAAGCGCTCATACCAAACAGAGCATCAATCGACTTTTGGTCCTGACCCTTTTTCCTCCTTTCTCACTTCTTTTTTCTCTTTTTTTATTTCTACTTTTTTTCCTTTGTATTTATGCGCTTTTAATGTTCTTTTTAGCAGACGATTTTTCTGGGATTGACTACGGATTTCTAGATCATGCTTTCAATTCTTTTTCTTTTACCGTTTTTTCTTTTCTTTTTTCTGAAGGGAGGGAAAGAAAGGATATGGATCATACTGAAAGAACTTGTCAGTTTTACAAAGAATTGAAGAGCAAAGTACCTAGATTTTCAAAGTATAACCACCACCATAAGCAAGAGATTCAAGATCAATTTTAAGTCATATCCAATTAGAGCTAGCATCAAATCATCAACATTCCAAAAAGACTATAACTTTCAAAAGCATATCAATCAATCAACGGGGTTCCGAACCAAAATGCATTAGTTTATCTAAGTCACTAATCAAATAGAAATCAGTTCTAAACTCACACTAGGTTAATTATGATCACAGATTCTGATCATTGTTCCTTCGACTCGAATAAACTCAATTACAACAAAATAAAAATATTTTGAAAATTTTCACCCAAATGATGAAACATCCACAAAGACTCAAAACATGGTTAGTAACTATATACCCTCCCCCATACTTAAATCACACCATCCGGATGTGAAAATAAATCCAAGAAAAGGAAAGAGACATGAATAACGCAAAAAATCAAAACCGTGAGTTCAAATGTAGGAACTTACCTGATCATCAATGAATCGATCGATCCATAGACAGATCGATCGATCTATGATTACGCAGGGCTTCTGGTCATTTGGATCGATCGATCAAAACATCCAACCAGTTTCTTCTTTTTCTAAATTTTCCATAAACACTTATAAACTCACAACTAAAATTTAATAGGTTAGTCTCCCAAAGCTAAACTGGCTCAAAACTAAATATTACTAATCTAAATCACTGAATTAGTGGGTTGCCTCCCACTCAGCGCTTTGTTTAACGTCAAAATCTTAACGGACTTACCTCCTAAGTTGGAATTGAGTTAGCACCAATAGATGCTTTGCTGAAAATACCATCGCCTGAAATCTGCATCTTCAGAACCTTTCTCATCATCTTTTTCGAATAGTCCCCCCTTTTGTTCTTAAGAATGCCTTAACTTCTGAAAAAGGTTTTGAGGTTCCTTTGCATTTTACCTTGTACTCAATTTCGTCTTCAACCAACGTTTGAGGGATCAAAATCAAATGGATGTCCTTGTTGATCTTCTTTGATTTCTCATGGCCTTTGTTTTTGAATTTTGGGGAAGGTTTTGAAATTGCTTTAGTCTTCACCCTGTGCTTGATTCCATCTCCAATTGATGCCTGAGAATTTAAGATCGGTTGGGAATTCTCTTCGATCTTTGTCAAGTTTATTTTACCCCTCTTTTTGATCCTAGGGGTTGCACTCTTGCGTGAGGTTTGATCTTCTTCTTTCAAGAATTCAGGAATGATCTCTTTATTACTAGACTTTTCTTGAGATTTCTATGCTACCCTTTTTTCTTCATCATGTTGATCTTAGAAGCATTGTTGTTGGGTATATCGAATAATAGTAGCCTTTCTTGATCTTTGTGAGATAGATGCGCTTTTTAGGAATATCTATCACACCTCCTACAGATGCTAGAAACGGTCTTCCTAGAACCAATTGCACATCTGAATTTCCTTCAGTATTAATGACATGGAAGTCGAGCAGAATAACACAATCTCCAGCTTGTACCATCACATTAGTGATCAATCTATTGGAGGATATGACAGAGTTGTTAGCTAGTGTAAAAACTAGCTTTGATGGTCTAATGCGTTTTAGTCCCAACTTCTCAGCAACAATCTTGGACATGACGTTAACGTTAGCCCCTGTATCACAGAGTGAGTCCCAGAAGATCACTCCTTTGATCTTGACTGGAACTAAGAATTCGCCAGGATATTGTAGCTCCTGAAGTCTTCTCAGTGGAATAATCAGGTCAGAAACGTCATCATAGTACACCAGCTCTTTTTCAGAAGTATTAGGCTCTTCTGTGCATTCAATCTGTAGTTCAGCGAGCTTGTTGGAAATTTCAGTAGTCTACAGGGGGGATCGATCGATCTCGGGTTTTTTTAGATCTGGTCTGATTGATCGATTGGTCTTATATGGATCAATCGATCTTATATGGATCGATCAATCGCTTTTCCCAAAAACATCTTTTTTCCTGGATCGATTGGAGACCATGAAACTGGTTTTCCTGAGCAACTGGATGAGCTAGAACTGGAATTGATAATCATGTTTTTGAGGCTGGCGAGGGTGTAGAGAATTCCTATTAGCGAGGAAAGCTTCAGGGTTTTTGAAGTCTCCAACTAGTACCCTATTTTGATGTAGTGGACGATTTCTGATATGTCATGGTGGGTTTTGATTATCGTTACTGCCTACTTGTTGTTCTGGTGACAATTGATTGTCGTTTCCCCCTTGTTGTCCTTATGGCACGTGATTGTCGTTTCCTCTGGGTTGGTTGATTACTAATTGTTGTAAACATTGATGAGGATTGTGGACGTTTTGGTCTTCAGGTATGACTGGATTGTTGATAATAATGTTGTCTCCCGTTGTGTTGGAAGAGCTTACGCTTTTTCATGCTTTCCGGTTTGAGCGTTCTACTCTTGCTAATTCTTCGTTAGTGAGGTTAACTAATTCAGATGATTTGTTAGATCTTCTGTTAATGCACTTGCAAAACAAAGAAAAGAAGAAAGAACGAGATTAGCACTGAAAAATAAAAATCTTAGACTAGATGCTAAGTAAAACTTAAAAGGCATAATTTATCTAGAGCAAATTAGAAAATTTGTGAATCATCCAAGACACAAATTTGGCCATCAGACATAAATGCAACAAGATCATCTTCAGTCATAATAAGAGCAACAGCCTCACTAGCATATTCATCAACATCAGAAAGTCCAAGGGCCTGATTAATGGCTACAACAGAGAAAACGTAAGAATTCCCCTGAACCCAAACTTGCAGCGACTTCGAGGTTGTCTTTTCTGATGGAAGATGAGCCCAAAATTCCAAACCAAGATCACGAATGAAACCAAGAAAACCACACACCGTACCCAAACACCCAAACCCACAAAGTAATGGTTCAATGTGATGGGGAACAATAGTCATGTCCATATTGCGCTCTTCAAGGAGTGTCATATTAGCGAAGATATCATACAGTTCTTATGCGTGTGCCAAAAAGAAATGAGTCAGATCCAAGATAGGCCGAAAATGTTAAGGACCATTGGGGGTGTGAGGCCGAGTGCATCGTGAGGATTCACCTTGAGTCAGAATCCATCTCTTCGGACGAGTTAGGGTGTGAGGCCGAGTGCATCGTGAGGATTGACCTTGAGTCAGAATCTGTCACTTCGGACGAGTTATTGGTGCATAAGAAACTGTTGCATGCACAAGTGGTGGTGGAATATGAACAGGTACTTTTGGGGTTTCACAATCAACACCTGTAGGGGTGTGAAAATTAGGCAGAGGAGAAGATGGTAGAGAGGCTGGAGAGAGCACAGGAGGCGCATGAGCATCATCACTGTAGAAAACCAAGGGCAAATCCCAAAAGTGACCGGTAAAGTCCGGGGCGACAGCAGCGTCATTAAGCATCATGGTGGCTCGAGTTAGGAGGGACTAACGAGAGGAAAAATCGGAAATAGATGGAGTAGGTGCGCGAGTGATGAGCCGCGAGATGCCGGAAAAAATTATGTTCATGGTGTAAAAATGTTGTGACTGTTCGTGACTTGAGGCATCCATAAAAGACAAAAAGGCTAACTCCCGCTAAAAAATTAAGAACCAAATCAAAATGGTCCTGATAGGCTTGTAAGTAGTATCCACAGAAGAAGTACGTCCAAGGATGTTCGAATGAGACCCAACGCTAGAACACCATAACACGATGGACAAAGATGATGTCAAGAACATGTGACACTAACAGTCTAAAAAAACACACAAAAAATTAGACATCCACTTAATACACAAGACATACCAAGAGTGTGAAAAGCAACTAGAGAACAATAAAGATTGTGCCAAACATATACAAACACCACTGGAGACATGGTGATTTGTGTGGGTAATGATCAGGAAGTAGAGTAGTGGAAACAAGATGTTTAAGAAAATAGTAACTAATCTTTCACACTAACATGTCTTTATTAAGTGGCAACTCACGTTTTCAACCTTGTAAAAGCATATAAGGCAACTGGAATTTCCTTTGGATATGATTCTATAAACTGGAAGCTGAGTATCATCATGTGACTCATTTGATACTCAGTCTGAGATCGCGCAGACAGATCAACACAATTGAACAATTTTCTTAAAAAACATGAATATCCTCAACTCTTTGACCTCCTTAATGTTGCTTTCAAATGTATGTGTGCTCACATGTGATGGCATAACAGGTAGCTTTTTAACCGTTGATTAAGTCAGTAACTTAGTACTTATCATGTTCAGCTTCTCGCTCACACACCCAGAGAGACACACGATTAGAGTTCACAGACACCAATAGATTTGTGGAGATTGACAAACCTGCTGAAATCCAATGGTTTGGTAAAGATGTCAGCGAGTTGAAATTATGTGCTCACATGATCCACCACAACAACCTTATCCTCAATCCGTTCTCGCATATAAAATTTTTTATATCAATGTGCTTGGTTTGGGAGTGTTGAACATGATTTTTGGAGATATTAATGGCACTCTGATTATCACAGTGGATCAACATTGGCTCAGAAACATACCCATAGTCATTACTCATATGTTTCATCCATAGTAGTTGTGTATAACATCTAGCAAAAGCAATGTATTCAGCTTCTATTGTGGACAAAAACACATTGTTCTGCTTTCTACTTTGTTATAGATGAATCTTGCATGATAGTGAAGCGCAACAATTCACATATGTTCATTGGGATTTCAGGCTTTGCGCTAGTCCTTCTGGCCATAACTTAAGTTGTGTTCCCTGCCTTCTCAGGACATGAGGCAACAATAACATCCATTAATTGAGGTAGATGCTTCTCGTAGAATCTTATACCAAGTCAATACAAGCTTTTTTCTGAAATTGTGGGACTTCTTCAATGACATAAAAAATTTTCTTCGTTAATAAGGTCCCTGCAAAATTAATGAAGAGAAAATCTTGCAAACTGAGAAACTTGTCATCAATGTCTATGAGAGAGAGATGGATATTAATTAGATTTTTAAAAAATAATAAAAAAAAATTATAAGTCAAATGTGTGTCGGTAAAGTAAAATTGTGGGCATAAGACAATGGATTCTCTCTCTTCCACCTTCGCCTTGTGCGAGTCCTCGTATTCGCCACCGTGCGATCTCCCATTCACCTTTTGCGACACACTCTTTCTCATCATTACATTGCAAGCAACTTTTTCTCTCTACATTTATTTATTCTCTTCAAGCAAATCTCATCATTACTCTTTTGCATGTTATCTTTTTGCTTGATCTCCCCCATCTCCCTCTGACAAAATCTTCCTTCCGCGGTCCTCCCTCTCTTTACTCTTCTCTAACGCCATTTAACAGTTTCTTCTCTCCAGATTCTTGTCTCCCTCTTTTCGTTTCATATTCCTCACTATCTCCCCTTCGGCTCCTCTTATTTAACCATGACTTCAATC
This sequence comes from Iberis pinnata, assembly GCA_900406425.1. Lineage (NCBI taxonomy): Eukaryota > Viridiplantae > Streptophyta > Magnoliopsida > Brassicales > Brassicaceae > Iberis > Iberis pinnata. The sequence continues at coordinate 6,897 of OVBE01011723.1, forward strand.
CGTATACAGCCCATAACTTTCTCATCTTCTACCTCGCTCTTCAAGCCACAATCGTTTATTTCTTTTTCTCTTTCTTCTCCACCATGGACAATGAAATTTGGATATCTCTCCAAAACCTTTCACTTGGAGCAAACATGCATTCCTTACAACTCTCTCGTGAAACAAGGACTCAACTGGACCGCGACTCCCGACTAAGCATCATCGTGAGAGGGCTGAACCTTGTTCAGCAAAACTTGGTTGGAATCCGTAATACCATGCCAAAAGCATGGCGACTGATAGAGCATGTTCACTGTCAGATTAATGACGACAGCACGATCCAGTTCTTCTTCACATCGGAACACCATCTCTTATCCGTCCTTGACCGGGGCCTTTGGACTTTCCGAGACTGAACCCTAGTCATGGATAGGTGGACTAACAGATACTTCGGAGATTACATGCAGACAGTGACTTTCTGGGTTCGAGTGTATGGTCTTCCGAATCTCTATCAGAATGGAACAGTCCTCACAGATTCGTCAGACGCTTTTGGCTTCATGGAGACTTACCGGATTGTTGACCCTACTCGCGACTCACCGGCTGAAGCATGGATGCGTGTAAGGATGTACATCAATACTCCTTTAACTTTTGTTCGTTTGATCAATATGGACGATCATGGACCACCAACTTATCTTTGCTTTGTGCATGACTGGCTTCGAAATTTCTGCTCATCATGTGCTATGCGCACGCATTATTCTTTTCTTTGTCCTCTCAACCCACCACAGGAATTTGAAGACCCATATATTCCCTCTCTGCATGATTTCTAATTTGATGGTCTCTAGCCGGCCCAGCAGGCCTAGTCACAGTACACAATCATCCCCACTACTACTAAAGCTATTCCGACTACGGATTATGACAAGCATCAGGCTCTCATCCTAGTCCACACCACTACATGGGCCTCCATAACTCAGGTTCTTCAAGCCTCAGCATCAGCAGCATTTCTTACCATGGTACCAACCTATATCTCCTACATGGACATTGCTGGTCCCTATGAACCATCATCCTCATGCGGCTCCAAACGCAAAGCCCTTGACAAAGAAGATGAGGATGATAGCCCTTCAAATAGACAACGGGTCTCTACTTCACTCAACCTTACTGCTCCTCACGGTTTGGTGGTTACCGTTCAACCATCGCAGTCCCCATGATCATCATGCATTAGAACTGTCAAGGTCTACGGATCCCCTTGACAGTTCCATTTCTCAAGGATCTCCAAAACAAGCATCACCCAGACATCATTATTCTCTCGGAAACAAAGAATCCATCACCCTATGTAAAACAAGTAGCTAAGGTTTTAAATTATTTTTTTCTTTTGTCGTTGACCCTATCGTTTTGAAGGGTGGTTTAGCTATTTTTTGGAACCTAACGGTTAAGATATCCTTTTTTGGTTAACCAAGTCCACGGGGCTTTGTATTTTCTGTTGAATCTGCTAATATCTCCCCTTTTGTACTTTGTTATATTTATGGCTATCCCTATCAAAGGTACCAATCTGCTTTCTAGCAATCTCTGTCTGTCGAACCATCTCTTTCTTCACCTACTCTATTTCTCAGCGATTTCAATGAAATAAGGGATCTCTCTGAAAAGTCAGAGGGCTCCAATTTCCTTCTCCCTTTTGTTATGGATTTTAATCATTTTATATGTTCTCATGGCCTACAAGATCTACGAACTATTGGTGATGTTTTTACCTTGATATGTCGATGTTACGACCATACCGTATGATGTAGGTTAGATCATGCAACTGCCAATTTTGATTGGCAACTCTTTTTCCACAGGCTACAGCCCAAACTCTACCATGGATAGTTTCAGACCATCGGTCCATTTTGGTCTTTCTCAAACTAAATTCCCAAAAAGGCCCACGATCTTTTAAATACGACAATCGGTGGCACCATCTACATGACCTATACCCTACTGTCGAATATATATGGTCCAATAACTGTTCTCACATTCATCCGCGTAATTTTAGTACTGCCTGAGCTTCTTACCGTTGTGGCCTATCTAAGTGGAAATCAAGATAAAACACTAATTCTAAGGAGGCTATTAATGATCTAAAACTCCAAATTCATGAGGCGTATTCCACAGCTACTCCAAATTTCCCACATATCAACTCCCTCAAACAAGACCTCGCTTTACAATACAGACGAGAGGAGGAATATTGGAAAACAAAAAGTATAATTTCATAGCTCAAAGAAGGTGACAAGAATACCTCGTAATTCCATTCTAAAACTCAACAGCGACGGGCTTTTAATCGGATCTCAGTTATTCAGGACTCCACTAGTCACCTATTTACACAGGATACTACGATCCAACGGGTTTTCCTTGACTACTTCCACCATATATATTTACCTCCCAGTCCCGTATAAACCATGATCCAATCCTCCAATATATCCATCCCAAAATTACTGCCGAAATGAACGACCATCTGGAATCATGAGTCACGGAGGACAAAATTTATATTGTGGTCCAACAACTAGGTCGTTACAAATCACCTGGGCCTGACGGTCTTAATGCGGGATTCTACAAAGATCACTGGCCAGTCATCAAGTCCAGCATCATTTCCTATATCGCGCATTTTGTGGACGACGAACGCTTTGACCAGGAACTAAACCACACCTATATTTGCCTGATTCCCAAGACATCCAACCCTACCCAAGTCACTGATTTCCGTCCTATAAGCTTAACTAATGTTGCATACAAAATCCTCTCCAAGGTCTTAGCAAACAAACTTAAATCAATCCTCCCTCACGTTATTTCGCAAAACTAGTCTGCTTTCATCCCAAACCGGCTTATCAAAGATAATGTCTTAATAGCTCACGAGCTCCTCCATTCCCTTTCCAAACGGCGACTAAACCAACCATTTTTATCTTGTTAATTAGATATAAGCAAAGAATTTGATCGTATTGACTGGTCGTTTCTGCTTGGGGTCCTAAATAAACTTGGTTTCTCGCCCAAATGGTGTCGCTGGATTCAGTTATGCCTTTCCACAGTTACATACTCGGTACTCATCAATGGTACACCCCATGGCCGTATTACCAAACTAGAGGTATCTGACAAGGCGACCCTTTATCGCCCTATCTCTATATCATATGCGTTGAGGCTCTCTCACAGATGCTTCATGCGGCAACAAATTCTGGTACTTTGCGTGCCTTTCAAGCTAGCCGCGGCGGGCCTGCTGTCTTGCATCTTCTTTCTGCTGACGATTCCTTGATCTTCTGCCACGCTACAGTCCATGACTGCAGAATCTACTCGTCATCCTCAATACGTATACTACTCATAGTGGCCAACTTATTAGTTACTCAAAGTCTCGATTCTGTTTTGGTCATGGCGTCCCAATAGAATTCCAATCCCAACTTGGTTCCCTACTGAATTTTCAACCAACTACCTCTTTCGGCCATTACCTTGGATTTTCCGAATTACGAGGCCGAATCACTAAGTCTACTTTTTGGGCAATACTTGATCGTGTCCAATCCAAAATCAGCAGCTGGTCTACACGATTCCTTTCCATGACCGGTAGAGAAATCCTCCTCAAAGCAGTATTACATGCTCTCTCGGCTTACGCCATGTCCTGTTTTAAGCTCCCTTCATCGTTACTCAAGGCCATCACCTCGACAATGAGGAACTTCTAGTGGAAAAATTCTGGTAGCAGTAGAGATATCACATGCCTAGCCTGGTCTAAGCTAACAAATTCTAAAAAGGAAGGGGGTTTGGGCTTTAGAGATCTCGATTCTTTCAACACTGCTTTGCTTGCAAAACAAGGTTGGCATATCCTTACCCATCCGACTTCACTTCTCATTCAGCTTCTCAAACAAAAGTACTTTCGCCACACCGACTTACTATCAACTGCCCTACCCACTACCTCAAGTTACGCATGGAAACATATCCTTACAAGCCTTCGTAAGGTCTAACCAGGTTTCCGATTTATTATCGGTAATGGCGAAGCCATTTGCGCATTCCAAGACCCATGGCTACCTTCACCCACCCCCAAACTCTCTCTTACATCCACGGCTCCTTGTAGAGGACTCCCTACCTCCCTCTACGCCCGTCTTCGTTTTTATCTCCCTAACTACTCGGATCTGGGACATTCCCAAATTACAAACCTACATTCACCCTTGTGACCATCATCGATTTTTCTCAGTACGACCATCTCTCACAAATGCACCCGATATTATCACCTGGCCTTTCACTAAAACGGGTGACTATTCTGTCTAATCTGGTTATTACTTTCTCTGCTCCCCTCCTACCCATCTCCCATTACCCTTCCCTTTCCAATCATTGTGGGCTTGGTCGATCTTGCCCAAATTTAAACACTTCTAGTTGAGAGCCATCCACAACGGCCTACCTACATTACAAAACCTTACCACCAGAGGTCTCAACTTAAATCCTACATGCTTGATGTGTGGTGACTATGATGAATCAATACATCACCTCCTCTTTGTGTGCCAAGTTAGTAGAGAAATCTGGGAACTTTCCCCACTCTCTATTGAACCCCCTGATCAGCCGAATCTGACGGATACATATACAATGCTGCATTTAATTTCCAAAAATCTTGATGGCATCCCCCTCCTCATCACTATTATTTGGCGCATATGGAAAGCTCGGAATGACCTCTACTTCAACAACTATCGCCGACCAATCCCCACCATTCTTCACCACACCATACAAGATGTTACCGAATGGAATTCTGCGAACACACAGCCCATACAAAACCATCCCTCACCACTAACTAGCTCCTCCTCACTGTCCCATAACCCTCAACCTCATCCACTCTGTATTCCAGCGCGCATACCAACCATTAACAACCCCTATTACTGCCTCTTTGACGGCTCGTGGTTAAGTGATTCAGCCCAATGTGACATTGCCTGGACCCTGCATTACCAATCCACCAATACAACTATCTTCTTTGGTTTCAAGTTCCTCCCTCCTAGACAATTTCCCATAATTGTAGAACCTGAAGCCCTTTATTTTGCTGCATTAAGTCTCAGGACCCTTATCTACTCTGATGTCTATTTTGGTACGGATAGTCGACCTCTTATCAATGCTCTGCTATCAACATACGCCTCCCTTAACTTACGCACTCTCCCTACTACATCGATGGCTCCCTACTGCTACGACCTGCTCTCACTTATTCACTCATCTGCCCTATTTTATTTTCACCGCTCTTTCAATGTATTAGTTGATTATCATGCCAAATATGCACGACAAACCTTTATACTTCCAACAATACGTTTGTCTTCGAGTTGATTAGTAATGTATCTCCTTGTTGACAAAAAAAAGTAAAATTGTGGGCAATTTGGTCATTATGCATCTCTTGGTACGAAGGAAAAAGAATGGGCATTATGGTAGATTATAAAATATAATGATTATGTATGGTAGTATACATAATATTCTCTGTATAGATTTGCGCTTCCAACATGTGACCAAGTTTTAATTATTTTAAAAAGTTCGTTGTCGCGTTTCTAAACCCTTGCACTTTCGATTCCGTGTAGCTTAGTGGTACAAGTCTTTTGATACCATTAACGTTTTCTTTAGCTGAAATAGAGACACGATCAACTAGGGGTGGATGTTCAATTTTTAGTTTGGTTTGGATCGATTTCGTTCAATTTTAGTTCTTTTGGTTCCTTTGATATATGATCCATAGAGGAACCGTTAGAAAACGGTTTGGTTTTAGGTATGTTCGGTTTAGTTTGGATCTTAAATTTGAAAACCATTTGATAAAATTATGTAATTACCCGGACAAAGGAATCATCTAATCCTAGTATTTCCTACTGATAATTAACTATGTCAATATGGTTTTTTGGTGCATTTTCCCATTGTCTGACGTTTTTTTATTCATAAGTTTAAATCGTTTTAGTATTTTCCTTTTAAGTTACAATTAAAACAACATAAAAAACGACTTTCTATCAAGTTAGCTAAAATCTTCTATTGAAATTGATAGTGCATTCCGTTTGGTCTATGTGGATTCAGTTCTTTTTCTATTATTGCGTTTGTTATGTATTTGCAGTCGTATATTCGGGTAAGAACCTAAGTGTATTACTTCCTCTTCTTCTTTATGCTCAAACTCTTGTTCTTATTCTAATTACATTATGGTTCCTTAAGATTACATTCTCGTTCTCTTTTTTATGTGATCTTTTTTACACTTAAGTCTCATTCTCTATTTCCTTGAATGCAAAATTTGGTTCTTGTGTTCATTACACTTTCATTCTCTCAACTTTAACTTCATATTCTAACATAAAACACTTATCTCATATTTTTTTTTTCGATTCCTCTTGGTTCTAGTTCAATTCGATATCTATGATTATTGGTGAAAAGAAATCATTCGAAAATTTTAACCGAAATTATACCCAAATCAATCATATTTCTTCGGTTTAGTTTGTTTAGATTTTTCAAATTTGGATAATCATGTCCACCCCTACAAAAAAAGGACCAAATTCTTATATACCTTTAATGAAGGGAAAAAAATTCACTTCAACCTTTTTTATTCAACATACCCTTTCTTCATTAATGAAATTAGTCTTTACTCATTTTAACCTTAGTTTTTTTAATAAATAAATTAATTTTTTTTTAAACTTTTAAAAAAACATTAATTCATTCATCTTCTTGTTATTGCATCCTCCATTGTTGTTTTTTTTTTATTTATAAGAATTAATCTAACCTTGAATAAACTATGAAAAATTATATAACAAATCGAAGCCCTCGCAACTAGAATTCTATAATCGGAATTTTAGATTATTAACTTATGTACTCGAAAAGTCTCTTTAAAGTTTCAACTCTGAAAATGAACTATGCCAAAATCGAATAAAAACTATTGGGCTTTGTTAATTTTAGTCTCCTAAGTTCGAATATGGTATCCGTTTTTCAAGATTCACTCTAAAACTCTGTCAATTTAAGTTTTAAATTTGAGAGTTAGAATTTCAAAGTCGAATTCTGATTAATTTACATAAAATTATGAGGCGGAATAGGTACCATTAGATTATATATCTCAAGATCATTTTGTACATATACATATATATA
>OVBE01011724.1:0-13932 GCA_900406425.1 Iberis pinnata
TCGGAGCTTCATCGCCGACCTGGGGGGGGGGACTAACTGTTGATACCAGGTTTGGCAGCTGCCCTAAAAGTCCATTTCGACACAAGGCCCAGCTGGATGCCGACGTGGCGAAGAAGAAGGGCCCAGGAAGACAGAAGCTAGATGGGCCGACCTGACGAGCTGGGNTGGCCCATTAGGTTAAAACAATGTAATTAGGGTTTTAAGCATGTATTTTCACTATAAATACCCATGTAATTGTTTCTAAACGATATATGAAATTTTTCAGAGCTTTTACCCACATAATCTAAGACCTAAAGCTATTGTTAAGTCTTGATTCAACAGGTGGTATGTACCTCATTTTGGAACCGCCATGCAGTTGTTTGGCTGTGCGGGGGTACGGGGAGGTAAATCACCTCTGCACACTGAATTACTCGCTTTCATGTGGGCGATCAAAACATTATCATCCATGGGAAGGATGTGTCAGCTTTTCATTACTGATTCCACAGAGTTGGTAAGTGTTCTGAAGAATCCGGAGGACTGGCCGATTTTTGGTGCTGAGTTAGCAGAAATCCATCTCCTCAAGTCCACTATCCCACCTTTTGGAGTAGCTCATAGGAAACGATCTTGGAATGTGACGGCGGATACCCTCGCACGATATGCAAGACAGAAAAATGTGTTTTCTGTTTATGTTAACACATCTCTTCCGAGCTTGTGCTCGTCCTCTTCTCACTAGTTATGTTTATCTTATTTTTCTTCTTTGTTGTCAAAAAAAAGAATTAAGGTTAAAATGGTCAATGCCTAATAAGGAAGGGTATGTTGAATAGAAAAGGGGAAGGAGAAAAATTTTCTCTCGTTAAGGGTGTTTAAGAATTTGAGTCTGCTGTAACGCCGATTAGTGTGAATCGTTCGACCCGGACGGTGCCGTTTCTTAGCTAACTTTTAGGAAATTTCGTTTCACGCGCGCGTGAGACAGTTTTCAATATTATTGTTTTTCCAGATTTGTGGAAAGATCTAGAAACCCTACGAGTACCCACTATATAAAATCTTTCGGTCCTCTTTCAATAAGCAGCCTCTCTTTCTCGTTTCAGAAAAACCCTAGTTCTCATTCTCCTCCGTCGTCCAAAGCTCGAGGATCGTGATGTCGGACACTGAGACGTTTGCCTTCCAGGCTGAGATCAATCAGCTTCTCTCCCTTATCATCAATACCTTCTACAGCAACAAGGAGATCTTCCTTCGTGAACTCATCAGTAACTCCTCCGATGTGCGTCTCTATATTTCTCTTTAATTCTTAGAGTATTTATTTTTTAATGCGTAGATCCATTAATTAGGGCATGGAGTGATGAATCTATGATAATAGTCGTTACTAACTCACTAAATGAAGTAGATACGTGCTCTTATATCAAATTGTATATAGTTTTATGTAGTTCTTAAGAGTGTTTATGTTGAGAATTCACGTTACTAATCTGTCGTAAGTAAGCTAGTTTTATAGATATCATAATTAGGTATTCGTCCTCGTTAATCAATCTATTTAGTTAGTTTACTTTTCTGGATCCTGTGGATATTTGGTATCTGTTGCATTGTCAAGCTGCCCGATCTTTGTATTGTATATAATTTGGCATGATTCTGGTGTATAGGCTTTGGACAAGATTAGATTCGAGTCCTTGACTGACAAGAGCAAGCTCGATGGTCAACCAGAACTCTTCATTAACATAATCCCAGATAAGAGCAATAACACCTTGACCATCATCGACAGTGGTGTCGGGATGACCAAGGCTGGTAAGTACTATTGTTTGGAAGAGCACGTTCTCTCTTCTTTGCTGTTTCAACTGTGTAGACACTGATGGTTTGCTATACTATTGTACAGATTTGGTCAACAACTTGGGTACAATTGCCAGGTCTGGAACCAAGGAATTCATGGAGGCATTGACTGCTGGTGCTGATGTTTCCATGATTGGGCAGTTTGGTGTTGGTTTCTACTCTGCTTACTTGGTGGCTGAGAAGGTTGTTGTCATCACAAAGCACAACGATGATGAACAATATGTGTGGGAGTCTCAAGCCGGTGGGTCCTTCACTGTTACCAGGGATACCTCTGGTGAGGTTCTTGGTAGGGGTACCAAGATGACCCTTTACCTTAAAGAGGACCAGTTGGAGTACCTTGAAGAGCGCCGTCTTAAGGATTTGGTCAAGAAGCACTCTGAGTTCATCAGCTACCCCATCTCTCTATGGGTTGAGAAGACCATTGAGAAGGAGATCTCAGATGATGAGGAAGAGGAAGAGAAAGAGAAGAAGGATGAGGAAGGAAAGGTCGAGGAAGTAGATGAGGAGAAAGAGAAGGAAGAGAAGAAAAAGAAGAAGATCAAGGAAGTATCTCATGAATTTGATCTTGTAAACAAGCAAAAGCCTATTTGGATGAGGAAACCTGAGGAAATCAACAAGGAAGAATATGCTGCTTTCTACAAGAGTCTTAGCAATGACTGGGAGGAGCATTTGGCTGTTAAGCACTTTTCTGTTGAAGGACAGCTTGAGTTCAAGGCTGTTCTCTTTGTACCCAAGAGAGCTCCATTCGACCTCTTTGACACAAAGAAGAAGCCCAACAACATCAAGCTTTACGTCCGTCGTGTTTTCATCATGGATAACTGTGAAGAGATCATCCCTGAATACCTTGGATTTGTGAAAGGTATTGTGGACTCTGAGGATCTTCCTCTTAACATCTCTAGGGAGACTCTACAGCAGAACAAGATCCTTAAGGTAATCCGCAAGAACCTTGTGAAGAAGTGCATTGAGCTCTTCTTTGAGATTGCTGAGAACAAGGAAGACTACAACAAGTTTTATGAAGCATTCTCCAAGAACCTGAAGCTCGGAATCCACGAGGACTCTCAGAACAGGACAAAGATTGCTGAGTTGCTACGTTACCACTCTACCAAGAGCGGAGATGAGCTGACCAGTCTCAAGGACTACGTTACCAGGATGAAGGAAGGACAGAATGACATCTACTACATCACTGGTGAGAGCAAGAAGGCTGTAGAGAACTCTCCCTTCCTTGAGAGGCTCAAGAAGAAGGGATACGAGGTCCTTTACATGGTTGATGCCATTGATGAGTATGCCATTGGTCAGCTCAAGGAGTTTGAAGGAAAGAAACTAGTCTCTGCAACCAAAGAAGGTTTGAAGCTTGAGGAAAGTGAAGATGAGAAGAAAAAGAAGGAAGAACTCAAGGAGAAGTTTGAGGGTCTGTGCAAGGTTATCAAGGACGTTTTGGGAGACAAGGTTGAGAAGGTCATTGTTTCTGACCGTGTTGTTGACTCACCATGCTGCCTTGTCACTGGGGAGTATGGCTGGACAGCTAACATGGAGAGGATCATGAAAGCTCAAGCATTGAGAGATAGTAGCATGGCTGGTTACATGTCTAGCAAGAAGACAATGGAAATCAACCCAGAGAACTCAATCATGGATGAGTTGAGAAAGAGAGCAGATGCAGACAAGAACGATAAGTCTGTAAAGGATCTTGTTCTTCTACTCTTCGAGACAGCTCTTCTAACCTCTGGTTTCAGCCTTGATGAGCCCAACACTTTTGGAAGCAGAATCCACAGGATGCTTAAGCTTGGACTAAGCATTGATGATGATGCAGGTGAGACTGAAGCTGATGCTGATATGCCACCACTTGAAGATGATGCTGAGGCTGAAGGAAGCAAGATGGAAGAGGTCGACTAAGCCCCAAACCAGAAGTGGTCGTCTCTGTCATGAGCTTTTTATCTCTTGTTTTTGTTTTTGACTAGATTTTTTCTGGTCTTTATCTCGTCCTCGTGAACTTCGTTTTTATGACTTTTATCTTGCTTTTGACTGAAGAGATTCCATGGGAATTTTACTAGTTTTTTTAATATTGTTTAATACCAGCTCATAGTTTTGCCTCACTGTTTCTTTTTTTTTTTCTTTGTCAAAGCCTCTCCTGTTTAATACCCGACACCAAACTATATAGCCTGTCAAAGGGTGATCATTTCTGAAAGCAATGTGTAGCTGTCGCAAATGAACAAATGGAATAGCAAGAGGAAAAGTGAAATAATGAAACTGTGAATGATGTTAAAATCTTATATGTTGTGTTACTACGTTTAGAGGGAAAATACGTTTCTTATTTGTTTGGTCTTTTAAGAATAGAGAAAACATGAGGTCAAAGTTCTCTTGTGTAAGTTTAGCAGTGCAATCTTAATGTGTTAGTGTTTTGGAAAAAAGGGACAAGAAATCATTGCGCTCCTTTTGGTTGTTATAATCGTAGTGAGATATATGTAGTATTCATTGCTGTAATTTCCTGTGATGTGGGGAATAATTACTAGTATTTATGCAGATGTGAGGAAGAGAACACACTAACCATGAGTAACAGGAAAAAATATATATAAACTTGGATTTCTTAGACAAGAAACAAGAAAATCTTGAAAATTGGAGTTCAAAGAGATTGAAAAAAGAGAACATGATACATAACACAATTGCCAAATTGTCTGTTTTACTATGGTTTTCTCAGGTATCTTCCACTTGCGAGTGAAACACAAAGCTTGGAAACGTAGTTGTGATATCCCTACACGCAAGATAACAATTCGAATTAAACTATCAATGCTACAAAAATTGGCTTAATCTCGGATTAGTCTTGGTCTAGGAACTTACTTGAGATACTGGAGAGTCATGTTCTTTAGAAGCGAAGGATGCCTAAGAACGAGGATCCTCCACTCTTCTTTATCAATCCTCCCATCATGTTTTGTGTCAGCTTCCCCAAATGTCTGCCACAGAAATATCATATCACTGAGTTACTTCATTCTCAAATGCTTACAAGAGTTGGCTACAGAAAATGAAGGAAAGCAAACCTTGTCTATTATACTCTCTATGACTTCGTCTGACAGATTCATACCAGACTCAGCAAGAGTAGCCACCACCATTTGCTTCACCTGGGCATTGACGAGAGCGAATATAAGAGGCAGAGATAAACTTAATAGGTTTGAGTGGGGCTATTGAAAAGATATAAAGCTTTTACCTCCTGCCGCTCGATGAAACCTTGCTGTTTAAGATCATACAGCTGAAATGAAACTGCAACATAGCATGTGAACATCAGATAACTTGTCATAGATGGTTTATGGGATCAAGAGAGTTTGAAATCAGTTACATACAGTCGATCTTGTCTTCTATAGGAGCATTTGGATGAAAGACAGAGAGAGCACGTGCAAACTCCTCAAAACCTAGTATCCCATTATGCTTTGTGTCAAACAAATCGAATACCTGTGACTGGTGATATCAGCATAGCTTTGAACAGGATCTTGGCAAATGATAATCAATGACCTTAAAACATACCCGGTCTGCAAACAAGCTTTCTTTTTTATTTGTCTTAAATAAGGCAAGTTGAAACTCTTCCTGATACCATTACAATAGCACACAAGAAGGCAAATCAGACAGACTATCGAAATGAAGTACCAATACGCGAGGAGTATAAATGTATATAAAAAAAGACATATAATTCCTACATACCTTATTTATTAGTCCATCATCAATCACAGCACTACTGATTTTCTTAAACAGCTCATAGAGAGCTTCTATTTCACTCACGCTAACTGCAAGCAAACAATTCAAATATCAAATTCTATTAAAAGAAATTCACACTACTCTTAACAAAGAGCATCAACTAGAGGAACAGCGTGCCTTTGAATCATATAACTGAACAAAAAGAGTGCATGGAATCTGAAAGAAGATGGGAGCATACAAACTGTCTCTCTCGCAAGCAGTTCAGGGTCTCCAATGCCGCCAGATTGTTTGCATATATCGATATCAAAACACCGCAAAAGAGAGGCGCAAACGTGCTTGAAACCGTCTACGCACTGCGACATGATATCTCTAGTAAATCACAACTCTTTATGCCTGCTGAATAAAAAAAGTATAAGAACTTTCAAACAACTTGAAAGAAACAAAAGACATAAATGCATATGAGCAAGATATGTACCTTTTAACCATTTCCTGGTTTGTAAGGAAGGCAAAGCTTTATAGATCTCAAAAATATCTGCCATGGAAAGGAGATGAAATGTAGTCATTTAATATTAGCTCACCAAAACCAACAATATTGCAATGACATGAGAAAAACAAGAATCATCATTTACAGATCTGAAGTAAATACGGGCATATATGGAACACACACAAAGAAAGAGAGGCATATCTTAAATGATCTTAACTTTTATGCCTAACCCAAAGTCCACAATCATTTCCAGATTTGCCAATGTATATTCTTCTCTTGTTAAAACATCAAAGCCATTGAGCAAGCACAATTTGAACAAGCACCCACACCCAAATCTAAGAAACTGCCCAAAAACTATAGAAACTAAGATAACTGAGTAATCAAAAACACCCAATTTCTCGTCAGATATGTATCATTAAGAACGGATAAAACTACCCAGACGAATTCAATCTTTCAAGAAAATCCTGAGGACTGAAACCTGAATTTACTCGTGAAGTGAAGCACAGAAGTGTTAAAGTACGGAAAATCGAAGCATATGAAAATGAGAAAAGAAGCGATCCAGCTAGTTAGATTCCAAATCGTCGGATTCAGATACAAGTATTCAGAGATGCGGGACAAATCTCGTTATATATCACGAAATCAGCACAAGGATCTATGGACTCGCGACGAAAATCCAGAGAATACGCATTGATTATTAGCTGATTGATTCTCAATCTCAATATTTCTTGTGTTCTAATCGTGATTTTCCCGGGAAACACACGAGATTACTAGGAAGCAACTGATAGCAAAATGGAATACAAAGGAAGAAAGAGAATAGAAGGAGAAAGCCTTACGCCACGGCCGATGAAGAGCCTTCCTTACGGCGGCTCCAGCGACTGAAGCTGGCAATGATTGTGGTGGAGACGCCCAAAAAAAAAACAGACTCAATTGGCAAGTGAGAGAAAAGCACACACAATTTTTTTCTATAAGCAGAAGTTGCAAAAAAAAATTAAATAGCGACACTAAAATAAAAATTAAAATTAAAAACAAAACATTTTGTTTGTTTGCTAATCAAAACTAAAAATTCTTTTAATATATAAAAACAGGGACAACTTATTACATTCACTTTCACACGTCGTCGTCTTAGTGGAGCCTGAAGACCATTATGCGCTGTCTCCAACGTCGTCGTTTTATGTTCATCGTGTTGCATCTTACCTTACTTGGTTTGATCTTTTTGTTTGAATTTGGTTTAAGAAAATCAAATTAAAATTAAACCAAACCAAACCAGTTAATATCTCTTTAGAACACCGGACAACCCTGGACGGCAATCCCTCTCTCTGTGGGGCAATGAGCAAGAGAGCAATGGTCTGTGTTCTCACTCCCCCACCAATCGGGAAAATCTATGTTGTTGTTTTGAAATGCAAAGTAGATCAACACTCCCATGATCGCAGTGCCTGCATCAAGAGCTGCAGAAAGTATATAGTTATGCCTTGCCCACCACGCCTTGTACCTTCTGAAAATGTAGTAGTTGAACACAACTCCTACACTAAACCATGACCAGTAATGTACAGCCTTAGCTACTGGCATTGCGCTAGTTGCTGAAAATATCAAAGGCATATGAATCTGCTTTATCCACTTCTTCTCTGGGAATTTCCTCGCAAAGTACCAGACAGGGACAGGTGCTAATAAGCCAATGAGGAAGAACCAGTTCATCCCAGGATAGATACCTTTACTGGTGAACATCCTTCCAGGACCAATGATTCCCCAAATGATAGATGCATTGTAGAACACTTCGTCTCCGGGGCAAGTCCATGGACTACTCTTTGGAAGCTTATCTGGTACACAAATGTTCTCAATTGAAGAAAGTAACCACCATGTTGTTCCAAAGCAAACAGTTGAAGCAACCATAGTTGCAACAAGCTGAATAAGAAACATAGATTTTGGAGGAATCTTCATGTAGTGACCAAGTTTGAAGTCTCCAACAAAGTACAAGGCTTGTGACATACTTATGTAACCATAAGTCTTGAAAGCTACATTGGCTAGTGGCTTTCCAGGGTACAAGTAACCAATGATCAGTTCTGTTATAACATTAAGTCCCATTTGTTGATTTGTTGTTGCTAAGATAACTCCAATAGGTAAAGTGAAGGTAAAGGCAATGGCACAAGCGAGTACAAGTCCCCACCATGGAAGTTGAAGCTGTTTGTCAAACCCTTCACATGCGTAAAGAGCTAGCGCAAAGGAAACAGCGAGAACTGCAACAAACCACCAGTGAGGTACTTCTTTATAGTTCTTCTTCATTAGTCTTGTATGCACATCTCCAAACTTGTCCTTTGTTGCCAATGTAGCCTTCCTCCACATCTCCCAGATAAACCTTCAAGGAAACAACAACAACAACAAAATATTTCATTTCAATGTTGAGATCCGTTTCTGGTCATGATAATGGGTGAATTGATCTATATTATGAGATACAGACAAGAGGATATAAGATTCTTACTTTCCATCAAAGAGGGCAACATGAGAAATGGTTGCAGTAAGAGTACCAAAGCTGAGTCCATAAATCAAAGCAAACATAACGCTAAGGTAAAGCTTGCTATAGCTTTCATAAGCAGGAAGATCGATATCAAATGTCGTGTTGTTGAGTATACGAGTAATGTTGAAACGGTGACCGTTGTGATCAAATGTTTTGGAGGTGTATAGAGGAAACTTCTTTGCATCATAAGCGTTACTCCAATAGAAGATAGGAAGGATCATGTAGAAGAAGATGATGAATCCAGTAAAGAAATTGGCTATAGCAAAGAACGGTGTGGCTAAAGGACTTCCTAAGAAACCTGCAACAGTAGACCAGTCGAGACCAAACGAGCCAATGCCAAGACCTTGAAGCCCTGAACCGATCTGTTGAGCTGTTACGGAACGTGTCCATATCCAACAGATAAAGGAAAGGGAAGAAATGGAAGGGAAAATGTAGCCAGGGACTATGTAATAAACGAAGCTCACGACGAAGACTGTTAGGAAGAATCTAAGCCTTGTTTGTCTCCCTTCAAGCTTCTCTTCTTTCTCGTGTAATGCTCTAATCCACACAACATCAAACAAAACAAAAAGTTAGGTTTCAAGAAGAAAAATTTTACTATGGTACAGACCCGGGATAATAAACCATTAAAAATATAAAAATATCAACATTTATTTTCTATAATATAAACTTTTTACATATGTAATAACTATGGAGTAAGAAGAAAAAAATATAAACAAACTCATATTTTTGAAAACATACATTAGTTTAAAAGTTATAATAACTTGGAACTAACTTAAGCACGCTATTTATTTTTGAAAACCATTATTTTGTAGTATATCAACATTTTTCAATATAGTTAAAATTATACTTTTTAATATTCCATAAGGTGTTATATAAAACTTTCATATATCAGTATAATATTACTTTTATATTTACTTTTTATTATGTCCAGTAAAAATATTTAGATCCGTTACTGACCATTTCTAAAGCATGGCTACTACGTTAGAGGAAATGCATAAACTATTTCACAAATATAATGATCAACCATAATTTACAAATTAAGAATTGAAACAGTAAATGTGCAATCTTTAATAGAAGAAGAAACGAACCGGAAGAGAGAAACTTGAACAAGATTTGACGGCCACCACATGTACGGTGAGTCCACCAAGAATCTCCTAAATATCCCCGCCCATCCGTACCCCAACAACTATATAATATAAAATCATTTTAAATTTATTTAACGTAACGCTTGCCAAAAGCATGTGTCGATAAACACATAATTAAGAACCCAAATTCATACTATATATATTGTACATACTTGAGTGGTTTGCACAAGCAACATGGCAGCGACGGGATTGAGCTGCCGGCGATAAAATGCTTTAACGATGGTTATAATGCTGGTCGCATAAGCTCCTCCTGATCCGGTATTAGCAAATATAGTGATCAACACATGTTCCTTCATGTTGAATGGTCCAGGATTCAACGTACCGGACCAATTTGTACCAGGTAACCGGAATTTCCTCGTCGGTAGAGTCGTGGCCATGAGCTTACCTAAAGGGAGAGTAACGATTTGAGCCACCACTGAAGATACCATGAGCTTGTTTGACCGGTAACCAAAGAATTGGTTCACGAATGCGAGTACCACGCACGAGATCATTCCTAGTAACCATGTACGGAAGGTTAAAACCGGTTGAGTCGGATCGTCCGTTATTGGTACCGTTAACCGGACTTCTTCTATTGGACTATCGTTTTCTTCATCTCCTTCTTCATCTTCACCACCCACAAATATGAGACCAAATTCGGTTTAATCAAAACCAACCAAAATTGTTTAATAATTGACATATGTTTTGCATTAACTTATGGATTTTAATTGTGTTTAAGAAATGAAACAAAACAAATATCAGCTCATATATTGCTAAAACCGTATAGATATATAAGAATTAAAACAAATAGAACCAAGATTGCCAAATCAAAATTGAATTTGATTTACCGGTTATGACGATCTTGGACTCAAACACATTCTCGGATGATTTGGATTTAGGTCCTGTGACTTCAAGAGAGCTTGCCATTTTCTTTCTTTCTTTCTTAAACAAAGAAAATTATCAGAATCAGACGTTGGCTCCGGTGAGAATGACCGGAGTGTAGGTGAATTTATATATACTTCGAAAATCGAATAATTTCTATTTATAAAACTAAGGATGTTTTAGTAGGACTATGAAAAAAAGCTTTTGGAGTAGAAGAAAGTGAAATCTTTAGTTTCGAGTAAGAAATACACATTTAGTAACTTAATAAAAAAAGACTTTAGCCAAAAAAAATACACATATACTAGTTATGGCAATTTTGTAGCATGTGATAAATCATTGACACCTTGTAGTCTATTACTTTGTTTTTATCTTATTTTTCACTCTATAGTTTTGGTTTTCAAACAGAAAACACTTTAAAAAAAGAAGATAAACTTCAACAATTTTGTTGACCAAAAAACATTAACAAAAGTTATAGAAGCATAAACTTTTGTTTTGGGTGTTGAAGAGTGAACTTTTCAAAGATAGCTTTGGAAATATTATTGTTTTCAATTTAAAAGTTTGGGATAGAGAAAACTGAGAAGTAAACTACAAAACGAAATTGAGCATTCCAATAATAAAATAAAGTTATGGTAAAACAAAAATAAAATAACTTGGTAACAGACAATTTGTGAGGTAAGTGCGTAAGAGTTGCAGTTTAATTGGCGACCATTCTCAGCAGCTGGAAACAAAGTAACAAACTTGAAAAAGTTATCCAATAGACATTTTGGAAGTTTTATCTATATATGTTGTAAAATTGTATGTGATTTTAGGTTAGAAGAAAGAGAAAAACGAATTGAGACAAATTTCTGCGTTCTAGAAAAAAGAGAAAAACGAATTGTAAAATCGTATGTGATTTTCATATTTTCCTGCCAAAAATTATTTCTTCATTTTTGGCAAAAAACTTGCTTCCACTTTTATGTAAAACATGCGTTTTCTTGTTTTTCTCGGAAAAATGTGGTTCTATGTTTTTCTCGGAAAAATGTGGTTCCACGTTTTTGTCACAAAAATGTGGTTATGTGACTTTGGTGGGTTTCATATTTCTTTGCAAAAAAATTGTTTTCGCATTTTTGGCAGATTAAAATGTTTTCTCGTTTTTGACGGAGAAACGCTTTTCTGTTTTTTTGCGGAAGAACACGTTTCAAGATTTTTGGCGTAAAAATTAATGTTGTTTTTTTATAGAAAATGTAGCTAGTTATTTTTACAAATTTAATAACGAACAAAATAACATCTAGATGCAACATCAAGATGTCAAATGCAGTTTTAAAATGAACAACATCTTGATGCAACATCCATATTGTGCATCTAGATGCTACATTTGTATGCTGCATCTAGATACAGTAACGAACATGGTCAATATCAGAAAAAATGTATATACAATCAGAGGTGGACGTAAGAAGGTCTTAGTTTTGTCAACTGACACCAATGAAACTTATTAAATTAATTTTTTAGTATAAATTTAATTGTATTTGGTAAAATATTTACTGCGTCAGAAGCTTCACCCTCGTTCAATGCGTTGTATGAATGTTGTTGGACGTGCAAATGTCCACCTAAACTGCAACATTTCCTTTGGCGCATCGTAAGTGGTAGCTTGGCAGTTTCTCAAAGACTACGGGATAGGGGATTGAATGCCAAAGAGGGTTGTTTGTTCTGTGAAAAAGATGAATCTATCAATCATATTTTCTTCGGGTGCTCATTCGTTAGACAAGTATGGGCAGTTGCAAATGTTCCTCTTCCTCAGGATGGGTTTAACTCTTCAATTTACTCAAACATGGATCGCCTGTTCTCATTGCTGCATAAGAAGAAGATTCCAAATTACATTCGAGATACTATTCCATGGATTCTTTGGGGTGTTTGGAAGAATCGTAATAACTTTTTGTTTGATGATAAGAGAGCTTTGGCTTTAGAAATAGTTGAGCTTGCCTTGACTAGTTCCAACAAGTGGAAGGCTGCTCAGGTACAACACATTTCGATTATTCCCAGTCTTGTTACCAGTGATGATGAGATCACTTGGGGAGCGCCGATGTTGGATGAAGTCAAGTGTAATTTTAGCTTTGCTAGGTCCAAGGATAGAGCCATATCGGGAGCAGCTTGGGTGGTTCAGAATCATGAAGAGAAAGTCCTACTCCACAGCCGTATGTCGTATTCGAATATCTGTTCACTTGTTGAAGCTAAATTCAAGAATTGGGAGTGGGCTCTTGAAAGTATGCATCATCTAAGACTTAACAAGGTTGTCTTCTGTTGTTCGTCCATGGAGATGATTAAGGCTTTTCATAAACTTAATGATCATCCAGCTTGGTTAGGATTCCTGGATCCTCTGCTCTCGGTCACGGCACTCAATTCCGGTTGGTGTATTCAATTTGAATCTAAAAAGTGTAATTTGGGAGCTTTCAAGTTAGCTCAAAGTATGACTAAAGAAGGCAGGTTAGCTTCGTATGTGGCGTCTGATGCCCCTAGTTGGCTTCGAGACCTGTTTGATTACGAACAACAGCGGTGTAGCTAGAGGATTCATCTCTAGTTTTTAGTTTTGTATTGTCTTTTTTAAAGGCTCTACTTTAGCCGATACTTATTTGGTCTTGTGAGGTTGGACTCTTAATTCTTTTATTAAAATTCATTTGGGAAAGAAAAAAAACTAATGTTTGACCCCAATAATATGTGTGAAAAGTTGTAAATGATCTCACTCATTTTTATAAATATTTAATCTATCATTATAAAATTATATATTATAATACTGTATTTAAGTTTTTTTTTATTAATCCTAATAAAAATAATTTATAGATTCGCATGTATATAGTGTTAGTTCTAAGGTATTTAATGCTTAAGACTGAAAACAGAAATAATGTCTTTTAACTATGTATATTTAGTAAGTGGGGATCGAACATGTCTCAAAGAATTTTCATAGGCGCACATATAACCAACGGTATAATAACTCATTTTTGATGTCCTTAAAATTTATATAAATTATACGTTTAAAACTCTTGTTTTTCCAACTTTCCATCAGGACCGGCCATAGACATAAAATTAAAGAAAACACAGTTGTGTATCGGTGGCAATAGTTGGAGTGAGTTTTGACTCGGATTCTATTGTGTGTAGGACGCGCGTCCGATTACCCTATAATGCATCAAATACTCATATTGCACCGAAAGGTTACGAATTCATTATTGTACCAAGATCAAATTAACAACAAAAAGCTTTAAATGATATTGTTGGTGTGTTACTGTTTTGTTAACGAACACATCAACCAAATGATATTGTATTTTTGTCAACGTACCACAAGAAGTGGTCCATGCAGATAATTTTTAAAAGATGTGATACTTTTTACGTATAATCTCACTCTTTACTAGTGCTAGACTACATACAATGCAAATGTTGAATAATTTATTCAACCGTTTAATCACTACAATAGAGTAGTTGAAAAAGAAAAA